>JAOTQE010143268.1:0-11577 GCA_025631205.1 Nesometra sesokonis | reverse complement strand
CATTTTTAGTCATTTCTTATGTTATTGTGTAGCTTCTGTTAATGAAATATAAAGGTAAGAGACATGGATTAAAAAAACAAAAAAAACCAAAAAAAAACAAAAACCGACCTACCGACCCTCCAAATTTTTTAGCCGAAAGGGCAATACAACTTTTTTTTTTTGGCCCAATGAAAGTGTGAGCTTGTGAGCTAATATGGTTTTCAATAGGCCACTTGGAAGCAAAGGAAGGTAAATGAAAGAGTAATATCTTAAAATTGGATATGGTATGGACTAGGTCATTAACAGTAACGGAGGGTAATTGTAAGAGTAATCTTTTAAAATTGATTAATGGTTATTTATTTTAATGTGTGTAAATGAAAGAGTGAGTCTTTACAGGAAATATAGCAATGACTAGGCCATTGGTAGAAAAGGCAGGTAAAGAAAAGTGTGAGTTCTTACAGTTGATATGACACTCACTAGGCCATTGGTACAAAAGGAAGGTAAGTAAAAGGCTAATCTCTTTCAGTTCAAATGGCATTGGCTAGGTATCAAAAGAAGAAAATGGAAAGAGTAAACTCTTACAGTTGATATAGAATAGACTAGGTCAGTGGTAGAAAAGAAGGAAAACAGAGGTGAGCTATTAAAGTTGATTATTTGACACTGATTAGGCAATTAACAACAAAGGAAGGTACAGGATATGGTAATTGGTAGAAATGAAGCCAAATAAAAATGAATAGGATCTTAAAGATGATTTGCCATTGACTAGGCCATCAGTAGCAAAGAGGGTAAAGGAAAGATTAATCTCTTTCAGTTCATATGGCATTGGCTGGGCTATTGGTAGCAAAAGAAGACAATGGAAAAAGTAATTGCTTACAGTTCATATGGTACTGACTAGGTCACTGGAGGCAAGAATAAAAAGTTAAAAAAAGGTTTGAGCCCTTACAGCTGGTATGGCAGTGACTAAGCCATTAGCAACAAAGGAAGGTAAAGGAAAGAGAGCCTCTTAAAATGTTATACGGCACTGACTATGGCACTGGAAACAAAGAAGGTAAAGGAAATAGTAATCTCTAAAATTTTGATATGGTATGACTGGGTCATTAATACCAAAGGAAAAGGAAAGAAAAGTCTCTTATAGTTGACATAGCGTTGACTACGCTATTGTTAACGAAAGAAGATTAAGGAAAAAATAATCTCTTACATTGGATATGCATTGACTAGGCCATTGGTAGCAAATGAAGAAAAGTAAGACCTTTTCAGATGCCATGGAAGGAGTAAGCTCATACAATTAACTAACTATGCCATTAGTAACATGTGAAGGTAAAGGAAAGAGTAATCTCTTAAAAGTTGATATAGTATTGACTAGGCCATTGGTAGAAAACAAAGGTAAAGGAAAGAGTGAACTCTCAGTTTGTATGGAATTGACTACACCATTGCTCACAAAGGAAGGTAAAGAAAGAAATTTGCTCTTATAGCTGATATGACATTGAATAGGCCATTTGGAAGCAAAGAAAGGCAAGAGTCACCTCAATTAAAAGCCATATTGACTAGACCATTAATAACAAAGACAAGGAACAAATTCTTTTACAGTTGATATAGAATTGACTAGGCCATTGGTAACAAAATAAGATAAAGGAGAAAGTAATCTCTTACATTTGATATGCATTGACTAGGTCATTGGTAGCAAAGGAAGGAAAATGTGAGCTTTTACAGATGACATGCAAGTAATAAGCTCATACTGTTGAAATGGCACTGACTGAGCCATTAATAACATAGGAAGTTAAAGAAAAGAGTAATCGCTTAAAAGTTGATATGGTATTGACTAGGTCATTAATAGTAAAGGAAGGTAATGAAAAGAGTAACCTCATACATAGGATATAGCATGGACTAGGCCATGGGTACCAAAAAAAAAGTAAAGGAAAGAGTGAAATCTTATAGTTGATGACACCGACTACACCATTGCTCAAATAGGAAGATAAAGAAAGAAATGAAGTCTTACAGCTGATATGGTTTTGACAAGGCTATTTTGAAACAAAGGTAAAAGAAAAAAAATGAATAACTTCTTAAAATTTATATGGTACTGAGTAGGTCATTGGTAGCAATAGAAGGTAACGAACGGCGTGAGCATTTACAGGTAATAAGGCAACGACTAGACCATTAGTAAAAAATGAATGTACAAGGTAGGAGCTAAAGAAAAGGATGAGCTCCTATAGTTTATAAACATTAACTGAGCCATTAGTAACAAATGAACAAAGAAAATGAAGGTAAAGAAAAGTGTGAGTTTTTATAGTTGATATGGCACTGACCAGGCCATTGGTACAAAAAGAAGTCAAAGGAAAGAGCAATCTCTTATAGTTGATATAGCATTGATTAGGCCATTGGCAGCAAAAGAAGATGCAGTTCGTGAAGCAATATAACTTTGCGCATAAACATACATTTTTGTCTTTTTCCAGGTGAAACAAAACCTCAAGTTTGTACAAAGTAAAGGTCTGTTGCAAAGCCATTGCCTACAAAATTGGTGTTTGCTAAAAAAGCATGACTGGTACCGCAAAATGAAAAGAAATTTTATACCAGTGCAACGCTCTACAAGCTTGTAACAGAGAAAAATGATATGCAACAGAATGAGCGGGGATGAGTAGTAGTTGAGACAAAGCAACTGGATAGGCAGTGAAACGAGCAAGTGCACGCTGCTAGCGAGCAACGAATGAAGGACTAACAAGGTACATACATAACAAGATGAGTGATCTTCATATAAATCATACTATTACAAACAAAAGAGAGTTGGAGTGAAGTAAAACACAATCAAAGGCACCTGTATGCAATCATTTTTAAAAACCATGTGGTCTACAATGCAACAGTGTGAATGCTGTGGAATATTTTGCCACAGACTGCAGCATTAAGACTGCATTCGGCAAACACGGCTTTACGCAGCTAAAACTGCAAAGGTGTAAGCTAAGCATTTGAGTTCATGATACTGAATAGGTCATTGGTAGGAAAGGTAGATAAAGAAAAACGTGAGCTCTTACAGTTAATGTGACCTTGGCTAGGCTATTGAAAGCAAATGAATGTAAAGGAAAGAGTTAGCTCTTGAAGTTGATACAACATGGACTAAGCCAGTTTTAGCAAAGGTAAAGGAAAGGGTAAGCTCTTAGAGTATGGCATTGAAAAGGCCATTGGTTCCAAATGGAAGTGTGAGCTCTTACAGCCGATATGGCATTAACTAGGCTAGGACATTGGTAGCCAAAGAAGGTGAACTAAAGTGTGAGCTCTTACATTGATTATGGAATTTACTAAGCCATTTGTACCAAAGGAATGAAAACTCTTAACATGGACATGGTATTGACTAGACCTTTTTTGCAATGGAAGATAATGGAAGGAATGAGCTTCAATGGTTGATATAGTATTGACTAGCCCATTGGAAGCAAAGGAAGGTAAACGGAGAGAGCTCTTACAGTTGATGTGGCATTGACTATGCCATTCCAAGCAATTAAAGATAAAGGAAACTTTCAACTCTTAAGGTTGATGTGGCATTAACCAAGCAATTGGTACATGAAAGTGTTAACTATTATAGTTGTTGTGGCATTGTATAGCAAAGAAAGGTAAAAAAGTGTGAGGTCTTACAGTTGGCATTGCATTGAATAGGCCATTGGTAGCAAAGTAAGGTAAAGAAGAGTAATCTTTTTCAACTGATATGACATTGATAAGGCAGGGGAAAGTGTGAGCTCTTACAGTCAATATTTTATTGACAAGTCAACTGGTAGCAAGGGAAAGTGTGAGCTCTGACAGCCGATATGGCATTTATTAGCCCACTAGTAGCAAAGAAAGAAGGAAAGAGTAATTTTTTCACAGATAAAGAAAAGTGTGAGCTCTTACTGTTGGTATGGAACTGACTAGGCCATTGGTACTAAATGAAGGTAATGGAAGGAGTGATCTTTTACAATTCATAAGGCACTGACAAGCCCATAATTAGCAAAGGAATATAAAGAAAAGGATGAGCACTTACAGTTACAGAAAGAGTAATCACCTAAAAGTTTATAATGCATTAACTAGGCCACTGGTAGCCAAAGAAGAATATGGAAAGTGTGATCTCTTACAGAAGATATGGCATCGACTAGGTGATTTGTAAAAATAAGGAAGGTAAGAAAAGTGTTAGCTCTTACAGATGTTATGGCATTAATTAGGCCATTTGTAGAAAAAGAAAGAAAAGTTTTAGCTCTTACAAATGATATGGAATCAATTAGGCCATTTGGAAAATAGAAAGGCAAGGAAAGTTTTAGCTCTTACAGATAATATGGCATCAACTAGGTCATTTGTAAAAGAGAAAGGTTAGGAAAGTGTTAGCTCTTACAGATGATATGGCATCAACTAGGCCATTTGTTAAAAAATGGTACGAAAAGTGTTAGCTCTTACAGATGATATGGCATCGACTAGTTCATTTGTAAAAAAGGATGGTAAAAAAAGTGTTAGCTCATACAGATGATATGGCATCAACTAGGTCATTTGTAAAAAAGGAATGTAAGGAAAATGTTAGCTCTTGCAGATGATATGCCATCAACTAGGTCATTTGTAAAAAAGGAATGTAAGGAAAATGTTAGCTCTTGCAGATGATATGCCATTGACTAAGCTATTGGTAGCAAAGGAAGTAAAATGGAAAAGAGTGAGCTTTTACAATTGATGTGGCAGTGATTAGGCAATGGATAATAAAGGAAGGTAAAGGATGCAGTATACTCTTAAATTTGATATGCAATGGCTAGGTCATTGGTAGCAAAGGAAGGTAAAGGAAGGGAAGTGTGATCTCTTGCAGTGGATATGGCAATGACTAGTAGGTCATTGGTAGCAGGAATATCCAAGGAAAAAGTAACCTCTTACAGTTGATATGGCATTAACTAGGCCATTTGTAATCTGATCCTGCCTCATGTGTTTTACAACATCAAACTGCGCAGCCCTTGGTTTTGGAATTGTGTGGTCTGCTATTTTCTTCAATTCATCATTGAACTTCTTAAATAAATCTTCAAATAATAAAGCTAGAAGCTGCAAAAAAAATATATTTACTGTAAAGTTAACGATTTTAAATAAAACGGATATTCATTGTTTCTTAGGTGCGTTAAAGCATTTACTGATTGGTACAGAAGGAGAGTCTCCAGAAACCTCAGTCCACTATGGTTCAGGTTAAAAAGAAATTTAATTTAGAATATGGCAACCCTAGATACTTGAAAATTTAAACTCTTTATTTAAAAGGTTTTTTAGAGTGTAACATTGAGGTATGACTGTCATCTTAGCCAATCTATTTCAGTGTATTCAATACTATTCATTTGACAAAAATAGGTACCCTCTAAATAATGTGCACATGCTCCATAAATTTATAAAATCATGCTGGAATAGATAAAGTGACTCATCAGGGATCATTCTATTATATTAAAATAAAAAATTGATCGCAGAATAACTGTTCTGCGGCCGCTGTGCCGGCTGCACTGGTCCTACTGCCGCTCTGTGTTGTTGACAGTTCTGATAATAGAGTTGTTGCTATCTTGATAGATTCACTGGGAAACTCTTTTCTGTGTCTGTACTCACTTACAAAATATAAATGTTCTACTATCTCTGACACTCTAGGAATCTAGGTGACAACACTGTTTATTGCTATATCTGTGTATGTGTTGCAGCCCAAGCAACACAGCACTATGGAAGGATTGACCAGCAGTCAAGAGGCCTACAATCATTTGGCATAATATACCACCATAAGCAATTCAAATGTAATTCATTCAGTTTAGTTGCTCAGAAAACAGCATCTAAATCTTGGGTTACAACACAAAATCCAATTAAAACCACGGTGAAAGTTGTAAAATAATACATAAAAAATGTGATTTTTCCCAGACGCTGATTCCCAACTGAGATAGTGAAACCTCTATAATTTGCACAAACATTAAATGGTAATTCCATGTGCATATTTAATAACATCATTTCCAAATCCCATGTGCTTATAAAGAAATCTATAAACATCTTTATACTATAGTTACCTGTCCTGCTAATTCCAACCTCTTGTTACCATAGTAATCTCTATCATCTACTCGTTTGTCGCCCTCAGCTAAGATGACCCTTCTCACCATCAATGCAACATAGAAACATTTAGGACGAAAATTATACTTCACAACCTACATTAAAGAAACATTACTTTAGAAATTTGTAATTCTTAAATAGGGAATTTTACTATTCACTCATGGTGTTTCAACTGGTTCAATGCTATGCAGTATGTATTGGCCATTACATGAGTATTGTATAGTCAAAAAACTAATGTCCATATGCAACAGGATGACATTGTGACCAGCAAATGCCGAACGCACAACTATTACTGTGTGAGTTGTACTGCCGAGCGGTTAAGGAAGGGGAACCGTGAACCATAGAGAAAACAGCAGCACGGGTTCGAGGCCCGCTCGACCCATGGTTCTGGTGGTGGAACAAGTCTTCTCAGATAAGGGCTACAAATCATAGGCCCAGTATACACAAACAACTCATGTGCACTTTAAAGAACCCATAACATCATTTGAGATGAGTAGGGGATTACCACGGTGTACTGACTGGTCCACTCACGACCCTTGTCATCGACAGCAGAAATAGTGCAAGTACAACCCAGTACTTGCTGCATGAAATGACCCTTAAGGGAGTAGAAAGTTATAAGAATGTGTAACATTTGGTCCACAGTGCCATGAGTACCTTCTAGATAGACAAATATAAATATAATATAAATAATAAATAATAATATATAAATATTCACCATTATTATTAGAGAAGAACCACCCATTAAAAGTTGGTACTTCTCACAATTTAAAATGCTTGACGTAGGTGCTAGTCTAGGCCTAAGCTAGGCCTGAAAAATTTGAACTTGTAAGTACACTATGAATAATAATTATAATACTAAATGCCTATTATCGGGGATACAGAAAACATTTTGTACTCACCGTGGCAAAATACTGAACTCGCCTTCGACTGGTTGAATATTTTACCATAGCTCGTACAATATATTTCAGTATCCCCTCAAGGGCATTAAATTTTATATAAATGTATTCAATAAAATAAATAATGTTCACACCGGAACATGTGCCAGGAGGGTGCCAGCTAAAATATCTCGTGCCTCATCCAACTTGCTCTTTTGTGGACCACCCCACATTCTACGCTGCCTTATTTTACTTCCGATATGTTTCAAAGCCTGCAAATAATATTGAAAGAAATAATAACTGACAAAACTCACGTAGCATTAAAAAATATATCATACAGACTCTGCTACAAGCTCACCCAGTGTTTGAGTTGTTTATAATAAATTAGGGGTTATCCATAATTTTCATCATTTTCACAAGAGTACAAAACATACACTGGGGGAGGGGTTTTGATGAATGTATGCTTTTGAAATCAAAGAAAATTATTATTTTTAAAATGTTATAAGAACAATCCATTTATCACTTTTAAAGTTTTAAAAACTTTATTTGCAGGTATAGTATTAGATACAGTTGTTATAAAAGATATGAAATAAACTGGTGTTTTGTGTCATTAAACAGTATTTAAAAAAATCCATCCTTTTATTATGTACTCTATAAGGAGGGGGTTCCAATATTTTGATGAAAATAATGGACGATCCCTTACTAAACATTTTTTAAACCTGGGAATAAGCCTGCATAAAAAAATGACTGTGATTCCATGATCAAGGTTACAGGGCTTATACTAAGGTATGTTAAAATCACACACTAACTGAGATTGCATGTTCAAGTTAGTTGGCATTTACGCGGGTTAGTACAATACTAATAATACCCATTATTACAGTAGACGTGGGTGAGGAAAAAAAATACAGATAAACTGAACTGTCCACGGATACAAACAAGTGACAAACATTGGGTTTGAGTTTCCGATCTTTTGACTGGAAGCCAAAATCCTGTTGCTGAGTCAAATGCTTCCACAAAATGAAATCAAGTGGCCCAAAAAAAAATATCACTAAATTCAAACCCTTCTTACTCCCATATGAAATAAACTAGCTTCTTGAAAATCTGCACGCATACACAGTTAATTGTTTATTAATTCGCAAAGTTTAAAAGCCTTAGGTCGAATCATCTTGTTACAGTGAACATTTTTAAAACGCATGTCAAAAATTGATGTACCAGAATGAAGGAAGGTTAACATCCCTTACTGACCACACCAAATGCTTGGTGTGTCCCCATCCTGATCACAAACTGTGCAGTCTCTTTTTCCAGGAAGAAATGCAGTTCCTAACCTCATCCGGACATTCCCCCAGGCACTGCCTATTTTTTCTTGTGGAAACAAACAATTTTACCCTGGGTAATGACCTCTGCAGTCAGGGGAGACACCATGCCGTAAGTGGCACCTGTCATACCAAATGCAGAACATTGCCATTTTCAGCATTTAAAGACAAATACCTGATGAACATATTGTCAATTTTTCAGCCTCGTACCTTTGGAAATGCCAGAGCAAGTGAAGTTTAAAATAAGAGATGTTTTTTGGGACCACTCAATATTTCAAGGTATGGGAACTGCAAACCATTGCAAAAACAACAACACCGGTTTAAGAATGGCTGTGTGAAACTAGTCTTCTCGGATAAGGACTAAACTTTGGAACCAGTATACATAACGAGAATGTGTACACTCTTAAAACATGACACCTGTTGTGAACAGAATATAGTAGCACTACTTACAAGCAGGATATGACATGACTCTAAAGGCCGCCGCACACGTAAGCCAACGGCGCGCGACAACAGTCACTCGTGCCGCCTCTGCACGCCAACAGCTTACGTGTGCAGTAAATTTACGTCCACACGGTGCGCCGTTGGCACGAGTAGCTGTTAAATATCAAACATGCTAAAAACCTTGCGCTGCGCCGTTGGCGCACGTAAATTCACCGCACACGTAAGCTATTGCTGTGCAGCAGCGGCACGAGTGACTGTTGGCGCGCGCCGTTGGCTTACGTGTTCGGGGGCCTTTAGGGGTTGAGCAAGTCAATGAAACTTGAACATCTTGTCTATTATGCAAGATGATCATCAGTCCTGATGATGACATAATTTATGTCAAAAAATTTAAATTCTGCCATGGTGGAGAGTATCTCATTGCTTGGAGTATGTATTATACTTCCTTGTCAATTATGCCTTGTATACCTTCACAAAAGGTGCATTGTAATTTCTTAAATTATAATAAGAACAACAAAGCAATAAAAACAACAATAAATTCAGTTTATACCTTCTTTGAATTTAGGATCAATTTACTGGAAGGTTACCACTGATAAAAGCCGGAGAAAAAAGTTATTCTGAAACTAGTAGGCCTTCTTTAAAATCCAAACTTACAGTACCTGCAATTGTGTTAACACCTGAAGACGTTGGCACTCTTCAAGGCTGGATGCAAATGCAGTCATGACATTCTCTTCTGTACCAATCATCTGGACAATCTCCTGATCAGATTCCACACCCATGGCCTTCAAGACTACTGCCACTGGAAGATCCTGAAAGTTTTATATCAATAATATCATCAATATATTAATAATGTTATCAAAAAGGTTTTATATTAATAATGCGAATTGTATGGCTGAGCGGTTATGGCAGGAGATCTGTGAACCATAACAACAACATGGGTTCAAAGCCCGCTCGCACCATGGTTCTGATGGTGGAACATGTCTTTTCAGATAAGAATTATAAGCCGTAGGTCCAGTGTACACATACGGCTCATGTGCACTATAAATAAGTACATCTTTCGAGACAAGTACAGTTTACCCCGGTGTACTGGTCCATACATCCCCTGCTCTGGACAGATGAATGGAGCCTGTATCGGGCAGCAGGACATGACATGACCCTTAGGGGTGTAGAAAGTCATGTGAATATGTAACACCTGTCCACAGTGCTTTGAGACTCTACTGTATAAGGCGCTATATAAATCTAACTACATAATTGCAAAACTATATTTTCTAGGTCATATTATTTTCGCTATTTTATGTAAGACCTAAAAAATTTACTGTTGCCCAATTGCCCAATCAACCTGCCCAAATTCTCTAAAATCAGAGAATTTTTTTTATTTTCATGTATTTCCAGATTATTTTCCTAAATAGTACAATTATAACAAAAACTGTAAGAAATACAAAGTAGTGTAACAAATCCTAACTATATGAAAGTTGAGTTATACAGTAAAGCCGGGCACTTACTGCGTCGTACAACGGTCGCACGACTAAACCGTCGTTTCCTGTGTGTGTGTGTGTGTGGTTTCCAGATGCAATGACAGTCTTCAACTCGTTTCTTTTGGTGATTCAACCGGGAAGTCACAAAAAACCGTCTGCCGACAAGCAGAAGTCAGGCATCGTGTCTGAAAACACACACACAGGGAGCAACGGTTTAGTCATACGACCGTTGCACAATGCAGTGCCCAGCTTTATATAAAAGCAGGTTTCAAGTACAAAAAAGATGATTTTTTGACTGACCAAACCAAGTTTTAAAAATTCTGTAATTAGGCAACATGACAATATTTTTAGGTCTAATAAAGGTGCTAAGTAATGTAATGTAATTAGATTTATATACCACCTAGTAGTCACAAGGTGCTGTAGACCAGATGCTACACATTCCTATGACTTTACGCCGCTAAGGGTCACATCATGTCCTGCTGCCTGATACATCTGTCCATCGCAGTGAATGTATGGACCAGTACACCAAGATAACCCCCTACTCATCTCAAAAGATGTACTGGTTTTTATAGTGCACACAAGCCGTATGTGTACACTGGGCCTACGGTTTATAGTCCTTATCCAAGACGACTTGTTCCAACACCAGAACCATGGGGCGAGCGGGCCTTGAACCCATGCTGTTATTATTGCTATGGCTCACGGTTCCTCAGTCTCAAACGTTCGGCAATACAACTCACTATTCAATGCAATTAGCTGCAAAAACTTGACAGAGCAGAGCTTCCGTCACAGTTATAGTACCAACCCAATCAACTGATGGTCATGACTGTCGAAAAATACAATGAAATGTGCTAATCAGCCATATGTAAGTATTATAGTGAATAAATTCATTAGGATCTTTTAAAATATCATGTTGAAAATTGTTTGGGTTATCCAATAAAAAAATAGATATAACAAAAAAGAAATATATCGAATACGGAGACATGGGAATACTATGACGAGAGATGACAGAGAGCCTGATCTGCTAAATCTAGACAACATGTCTCCCGATACTTCAGTTTATATATTACTGAATGGTCAAAAGATGGCGCTATGAGAGTGAAGTTTTATAATACCACTCCAGTGTATAATGATACCCAGGGCTCGATTTTTTTACTAGCCCAGCATACAATTGTCAGGTCAGGTCATATAGCGTTTACAAAACGTGTTTAAAATCGGTGTTAAAAATCACATTTCTTTTGAGATTCGGGGTGTATTTTGATAAATGCATTCTATTAGTATTGTTTAGCGATCTATTATCGGTATTTGGAAACTGATCTCACCTATTATTGCGCTTTCTGAGTGGTTTAATTGTACATTGATTTCTTGTTATGTGTGCGAGATTTGCTAGCCTAATAAACATCATGATGCGGCGTTCTCAATCAGTGACTTCGTCCGCGGCCAGCGTGG
>JAOTQE010143257.1:0-11578 GCA_025631205.1 Nesometra sesokonis | reverse complement strand
CAAACAAAACAAATAATTCTACGTATTTAAACTATAAAAAAAAAATCTTGATGTCACATAGGATTTTCAACCCTGGAGAGCACTAGACAATATTCTCCACTTATCACTATTTTATCATTATTTTTTGAATAAAAAATAAATAGTGCTAAGAATGTTGTTTAATTAATTTTGTGATAAAATTAAAGGGCATATGAACAAATTTAATTTAAATACTATGTAAATAAGCTCTAATCAATGAATACACCTACTAAGGATAAATTGTATCTGTACTGTGAAGGTGACTTTCAAAATGATTGCCAATGACACGATGTCACAGCTGAATTGCAATCATGGATGCTTCCATAATTCTCTCAACTACACATGCACAGTGAAAAAAATTACCAAACACAATATCTTTCGATGCTTTGTAGTATTCCAGACTTATTCTTATTCCTTATTTGCCATAAAACATTTAAAAAATACAAACATATACAGAATCTGGATGAGGAGGCAGGAAACGCAAAAGTGAACTAAATCACTATGACATGAAGTTTGTGTTTCCGCCTCACATAAAAAATATAAAATATCTAAAAATATATAACATGTACAAAATGCATAAAATATTCCAATGGTAAACAAGAAAAACAAAATAGGATTATTGCAATTGTCATTTTCATCATCAATACAAACTCTAATTCACAATAAAAATTAAAATTATTAACATTATTATTATAATCATTAAATAACAATCACCCTTATTACTATTATCATTCATTATTACCATTATTATCAAACTGTACACAAAATGTATGAAGGCAATACTCCATCTTACTTTCATAACAATAACAATTTGTACTTTTTTTTTAACCTAATAAAAATAATTACTTATTTAATATTGAGAAATTGAGTTATTTTAGAAATAGACATTTGAAAAATTTTTTAAAATAATAATTTAGATTTTTAAGCTAAAAATTAGTTATTTTACTAAGAAATTTAATTATAAATTTATTCATAGAATTAATGTACACCCATTCCAACATTACATAGAGAACAGATCTTTATCATTTTTAAATGATATCATGCTTATAAACTATGGAACTGTTTTACTGGAGAAAAATTTGATTAAAATTTTTTTTTTTTTTAAATCAATCATTTTCTGGCAGTAGAAACGGGACTAGTTTGGGAAAAAATGATTAAAAAATACTGATAGTCGTAAGAATAATTGTAATGTTTTTCTAGACAGGATTGAACCCAAGACCTCGGTGTTAGTAAGCATGTCAACCGCCAAGCTAAGCACCACCGTTTACTATATCATGCCACTTTGAAAATAAATTCTCCACTACAGTATTGATTCACCCTATTAAAATTTCCAATAACAATATAAAGCAAGGTATAATTTGCGTGGAACATTCTATTTTCTTCCTACATATAATATAATTAATCCACACACAGGAGGCTATTTAATGTTATTTATTGAGGTATTGACTGAGGATGGATCAAGATACTATAATTATTAAATATGGTCTTTATTTAGCCCATAATAACATCTCATTTTGCGCTTGTTTGCAATGTAAGTTGTTTCAATTTAGAGGATATTTAATGGCAAATTAAAATTGTTTTTAAAAAGATACAGAAATATCTACAAAGTTATCTTTAAAAAAAATGTTCAATTTTGTTATCCTTGAACGCTTTCTGGCTATTACAAAATGTTACTGCCACATACTAGCCACCTTTGTTAATTGGTTTAGTACTGGTACTGATGCAGGTAAAAGCTCATTCCACCCCCCCCTCCTCCCCCTTCCCCCAACAAAATTGCAAAATATGGCACTGTGAAAACTAGATCACTACTCAAAGATTACTTTAATTTGAGAATCTCTGCACAGTAATACTGTTCTTAGTATTTCAACTTCAAGACCTTTGCACTTAAACCAGAGCCCTATGGTAGGTCTACAATTTTCAAGAGGTTAAGATCTTAATATTATTTTTAGATAAAGTAAATCCTAACGCAACCGGTCACACACGCTTGGCCGTAGAAAGATGATCGCCCCACACAGACAGTGACATTCCTCTTCAAATTTAAGTGTATTATTAGCTATGTCAGTAGCCGGTCAACACAATGACATCACCTACACAGATATACCTCCATGATAGAACAAAAGACCAACCAACGTACTGTACCCATCTAGCCTATTTCGTGATGTTATACTTCCCATTTTTTAAAAATAGTTCAGCGAGTTTAATTATAGAAGGTCTGTCTATTTTGATTTTATGTCTTCCAAATGGCTCAGCTAGTGGTTTTTTTTTTTTTCAACAGTGACTTTTTTGAGGGATGAGTTGACTTGTTGTAGGCCCACATTATCATTCCAGCAATTTGCTCAACTAGCCGAACACATTTGGTAGGTTCAACTAGACGCTAGCCCCATATCAATCTATCGCATGTATACTATATTTGAGGGAATGGGATAAACAACCAAATTTTTAAGGTGACCTCACCTGCAGTAATTATTTATGCAAAATAAGTTTTTTTCAGGTAAGAAAATTGCACAAAATGATTAAATAAAAATATTAGTCAATAATAGTCAAAAACATAAACTATTTACAGTGGTTAAACTATACATAATATACTGTAGCATGCACAGTTTCAGCCTTAAGGAAGGTACGACCTGGATGCTTATTGTTTACAAACTGTGTTTCATAATGCCTTTTTGTTACCTCTTATGTACTTTATTTTCCAAAGCGGGAAAACACAAGATTTTTATTACTTGACACATGTGTGTATTTAGTAGTCAACCTGACAGATCTCGTACATACTAGAGATCTATTTAATTGGAAATCTATGATGGTATTTGGTCATTAAGTGATTTTAGTTTAAATATAGTGTTGCTTTAGAACCAATGGAGTACAGTATGTGTATTGGTGCAATGTGACAAAATAGTAACAGATGCAAGTCAAGCTGCATGCAACATGTATCAATAGTATATGACATGTGCGAATATTTTAAACAAAGTTAAGCCTTGGCAAAACCATGAATATGTTACTAATACTATGGAATTTCCAGAAATAGATGAGAATAAATTTGAATCTTGTCATCGAGTTGGCAGTCTGACTGTAATATCCTGTATTATTATAGATTGTGACATGTTCAACTGCGTCACAGGTTAATGTTAAGTCTAATTATAGGCACATTGCATTAAGATCAATGCATTACGGATGTGTGATTTTAGCTCAATCTATAAATGATAAATGGGTAAAGAGCAGAGAATTTCAATACTAAATTCTGTCAAAATTACCAAAAAATGTACAGTATTAAAGAAAACAAACAAGTTTTTATATGATTGATAGCTCGAATGATGTACAGTATTATGAAAGTATACTCCAAGCAATGAGATACACACCATCGTGACAGGATTCAATATTTTAACATAAATTATGTCATCATCAGGACTTGATGATGACATAATTTATTTTGAAATATTGAATCTTGTCATGATGGCATATATCTCATTGCTTGGAGTATGCATTATACTTTCTTGCTTGAAATTGATTAGTGGACCTTTTAAGGTACAGTATTATCACACATTTAAACTGAACTGATTGGTTGAAAGAGCACCACATGACTACACATATTCCCACTATTCCAGCGTGTTGACATCATTGCGAAATAGTATAACTATTGCTCACTTTTATGACGTCACTATGAAAAATAGTATACAATTTCTCTAAAAAGCTACTATTTTTTACCACTGCTTTGGTCGCCATTCTGAAATTCAAAATGGCTACCTTTGAATAAAGAACATGGTATCATTGCAACGGAAATTATACCCTGTTCTGAAACTTAAAAATGGTAGCCAAAGGTGTAGTAAAAAAATGGTACCTAACATTTTTTTATCGAACACCCCAAATTTCAGAGTTACTGTTGCACAAAAAAAAAATATTTTGGCACATAATCCAGCTAGAATGCACAGGGCTCGAATTTAACCAAGGCACCAAGGTCATTTGCCACCAGTGCCCTCTCATTTGGCCTCTGTGCCTTAAAAATTGGATCATCATCAAGGCCACTTTGGACCTTGGTGCCCTTATTTATAGTAACACAAGGATACAATTTGTACAAAATGGCTTCAGATGCCCTGTAGTACCACATAAAATCAAGCAAAAAATGGCCTTGCCCCTTCAAAGCCCAAATTCGAGGCCTGAATGCATAACTTTCTGTACTACAATATGGTCTATGGGCTATAATTTGTAACAATGAATTAGAAGGTTTTTAATAAAAATGATAGAATAAATTGAATGAAGGGCTGTATATGAAAACAGTCTCTTCAAGTTTTTGAAACAACTGAGCAGCACTATCATTTCATTCTCCATTCACTTGTGAAAATACACTAATTTAAATTCTTAATTAATCAAATGGGTCCCTTTAGAGCTCATTGCAACTAAGCATCAATAGCTCATACATTTTGTTGTTTTACTGAAATTTGTGGTTTTTGTGCACTGAATTTCTTAAAAAATAGCTTTTAAATTATAATATCCACCCTTTTCTAATTTTTTTTGAATAAATCAAATTTTGTAATTTAAAACACTTTAAAAACTAATCACATAACAGGAATTCCTCCTACTTAATAATAAGTGTGCCAATTTAGTAAATATCGAGTCTATAATTCTTTATCAGATCACATGGACTTGCGTCACTAAGTAGCTAATTATAGCACTATACTATGAAACTATGAATTTACAAAATCATGAATGTTTCAGTATTTTTCATTTGGCAAAACTCCAAAACAGTAAATGTATGACTTTATTAAGAGCAATATACTACTAAACCTTCAGTTTTCAGTTTTTATAGTGAATACACGAAGTCAATTTGCAGTAATAACTCCTTGGTTTAATGGCTTATTTTAATCACAGAGTCTAGTAGTTGTGGTTCAAATGTGTTATAGTACTGTAGGTACCATAATTTTTTTTTCAATAGTAGCGATCTTATGGTACCATCAGTAAAAAGCAGCCGCTGTTTTTTAATTCGTTTTTGATCTTTTTTTGTAACAGTCTATAAGGTTGACATGACATAGGCCACTTTTACAACAAGCTGGGGTATCTGAGCATGGCCGGCAAAGATGTTCTGAGCGAGGTTCAAACTCCTAACCCCATGATCTGAAACCTGAACAACGCACGATGCGCCATCCACCTTCCCATTAAATGCCCCGGCTCTAATAAACGCCCCTTCTCCGACAGAATGGTTTCCAAACTCCCGTTTTTTTTTGGCCCGTCCATTAATTATGTGTAAATAATATACCGCCTAAATTGTCAGAAAAATAACATATTCCAAGCGGTTCATCTACACATAATACAGCACAAGCATTGTTTCAGCCTCAATAGAAGGCAAGACCTGAAGCTTATTTGTGTACAAACTATGTTTCATAATGCCTTTTTTTGTTCTTCTCATGTATTCTCTTGTCCAAAGCCGCAAAATAAGATTTTCATTACTTTAAAATCTAAATATAACAAAATAAAGACATTTAAAAAGTAAAGTATCATAAATAATTTATTAATTTCCTTGCATCAAGGTATTTTTTCTGTCTGCAAAGAAATCAGAAAAGTTTAGCATTGACCTTGGATTATGAAATATGGTAATGACATTTGCCCCAGACATGAAATGATAAAATTTGAAACAATTGTTGAACAATGCAAAATGTGATAAGTTTGTAATGGGTACAAAAAGTTATCATGTTAGAAGTCAGACCACCACATCATACCACATTGAGATAGTTTAGTGTACTAACAATTCCCTATTGGGATCAAAGGTGAATATACAGTATTGTACTAAACTGATCAGCTATACCCTAACACTAGCAGCAATACTACAGTTCTACAATAGGTATACCTTCATGGTTCTATTATTTACTTTCCAGGGGCAGATTCAACGGAGCTACAAAAAGGGGCTCGAAGCCAAGTTAAATAAGCATAGGTGTGAAATTTTATCTGCAAATTGATGGCAACATATGGGTCCAGGGCTCGCTTATGGCCCAGGAAAATTCTTCTCTAGATTCTCTCTGGTGCACTTTTAGAGGCCCAAAAATGTGCAAAAAAATGTTTTTTATTTTGGGTGTAAACAATTTTTTGCCAAGTCTAAAGGAGGCCCAGGCCCCCTTGGATCCATGCTTTGATGCACCATTGCTACCACTTTTTCCTTATGTAGTTTAATAATTAGGCCTAATGGCCAATTCCATTAAATATTCCATTGGAGGTTTTATCCTGAAAACTTTGGTATATTCAAATTAAATTTGCAAGGTTGTTCATTTTTTAGTTGCCATTGGTTGTGAAAAAATGTGAACAATGTGATTGTTATCATCAGCTAATTAAACCATGCTATATTAACAACAAAATCGCAACCATCTTTTCTGATATTCATTGTATAGAGTGCTATAGACGTCATCTAAAAGGTCAAACTGTATACAAACTGTATAGAGGGCCATCCCCGTTTTGGCCAATTTTGCCAAATTTGAGTCAAAATCGGAGTCGGTCGTGCTAAACCCATTGAATGAATTGACACGGAATGACCCAGTGATGAATAAAATAAATAAATATATACAGTGAGACCAATTTACTTTTGTGATGTAAATTGATTTAATTTGAAAATGGCTTAATCACAAACACAACTGTTAAAGCAATTTGGAAGTTTCTGAATTGCAATGCACTATCATTGACTCACCATTCACAAAGAAAATGAAAGGTTAATGATAAGGATTGAATAGAAGGTTTATTGATGAACTGAGAGTGAAATTCAGGTAAAGACAATACTGAAAGTGATAAGAAATTTTGTACAAATATTACTCAACTTTTTCTGTTAAATCAACTGATAAAATTGAATACTGGCATTAACGTGGCAGAGCCAAGCCAAAGGAGGCACAATTCACCTATGCCCACTGGTTAAGTTGACCAATGGCTATTAGAATTCTCATTTGGCTAAAATTTCATCAAAATGGCTATCTCAAAAACCTGTCCATTTTGCGGCCATATTTTACTATTTTAAAATTTGGCTAAAGAATTTATAATTTGGCTAAAAAAAAAAATATTGGCAACATTTAGCCAGTATGGCTAAGAAAAAATTAACACTAGTGTGCGTGTAGAGTCGCAACGCTAGTTTTCCATAATTGGGCAGCCTTAACCGCTTGACCACACAACTCGCACATAAAAAGCCTAATGAGGCCTACTGGAGGGTTGACAAGCAATTAAACAATAATGTTAAATCTAGCAAATCTCATTTGTAGAAATGTAAAAATGTATTCAACAAATCGATTAGGTTCAGTGTTTAAGCTACAAATCGCCAACTCATCAATTCCTATGCCAAAATTAAATTTGACTATTAAGTTTTGTTCAAATTAGTCAAATAACTAATGAAATTTAAACAATCTTTAGACATCTTTCTCTCAATAGCTTTTTCCTCAACACACTTGAATTTAGCTAATACATTTCAAGTAACACTAGCCAAATTGCTAAATATTAAACCCTAAAGGTTAATGCATAACAAAAGTGAAGATAAATTACAATCTTTCTTTTATATGAAAAACGTTCAAACACACTATTTGCACGGTTCTTTGAGAAAAATATAGATTTAACTTTCACTTTTAAACTTTGGTTAGTAAATGGAATAGTCCATCATATCAAAGGGTACTTACTGCTAATTTTGGCAGAAGACTTGCACTTGTTATTACATGTGTTACTTCGGTCTGATTGATTCCGTATGCTATAGCCTTCTCTCCTAAAGTTGCATACAGTGTTACAACTGAAAAAAAAGTTGAAATATAAGTAATAATAAGTAATAAAACTTTCCTATTAATGGGATTGTTAAAACTTGACTTGCCACCAGCAATGGGAGAAAAAAAGACTAAAACAGTTGGAATAAAATTAAATGAAAAAGATACAAAAAGTTAATGAAATTAGACACAAAATTAAATTTTGTCAGGTCAGCTAGGACTCACAGAGACTTTCAAAGTGCCAACAAATACAAAAAAAATTGTTGCACAGTACAAACATGTCTGGTATGTAGAGCATGTAACATGTTAGATTAGAACTAAGGAGTGGGACAAATAGCCACGTTCCTAGTTGACTTTTTTAGATAAAACCAATCCACTGATCGGAATTACCATAATTCCAGGGTGAACAGCCCAGGAAGTTTACCTCTAAACCTCATTCGCTCTGGACATTTTTTGGCAAAACTAACAGACTCGCTTTTTACTTTGACCGGAAAAAATCCTGTGCCTTACAGCCTAGGAAATCTTACTCCGTAAAATTAACCTGTATTCGCTGATTATTTTTCCCCTAGTGCAGAGATGTAATTATGCAGGGCGGAGGTGGGCGAGGCCTCCCACCCTAAAATTGTTCCACCCACCCTAAAGCTGATTTTAAGGCCTTTCATCCAGCCTACAGTAAATTCAACATGCAACCCACCCTAAGCCTTAAGAAAAAAGTAAAAATACTGTTTATAGTCTTCATGCCACCCACCCTTACATTTTTGCTGGCCCACCCTTGGATTTTTCAAGCTACATCCCTGCTAGTGAAATGCTCCCAAGAACTTATGGAGCTAGTTTGATCGGCCTGGAAAGTCCAATGCAAACAGCACGACTCAGGTAAGTGAGATTAATATTTCCCATTTTATAATTTCTATAATTTTTTTCTTATTATAGGAAAATTCAACATGAGGCTGTTTATAGAGGCATAAGTGGGCCCCCACTAGATGCTATTTTAAAATACTGTAAGTGAATGGAATCACCCACATGCATAAGGGAAATATGTAGAAGCACATACCGAGTGGATCACTTCAGCAGTGGGCGAAAGTGAATTTTAATGGTGGCAGTGACAAATCTAAAGAATGAAAATGTCAAGGAAAATACTAATTTGTTTTGCCCAACTCTGACGTGTAAATGTACCGAATATTCAATATAATGAAAATACCTGCGAGGAAATTCACAAGTTGTTTTCGGGTGGGAATCGAACCTACAATCTCCAAAGAACTAGTCTTGCATCCGTACCACTAGACCACTGAGCTTGCACTTAGTGACTAGGGATAGAATTCGAGCCCAATAAACAGAGGGTAATGCAATATTATGTTTTTGAGTCAGGGAGAACTAGATATAATTTTTTTTCCCCACTCTAACGTTTAAATGTACCGAACACTCAGTACAGCGAGAATACTATACCTACCAACTCTCACGCATTATGCGTAAGTCTCACGCATTGGAGCCTATTTTTGACATCTCATGCATAAATAATTTTTCTCAAGCATCACTCATAACAGTCTTTTCAATAGTTCTCCATATAGAGCAAAATGAAGTAAAAACGGCCCCCAAAACATCGATAATTTGGGGAAAAGGCCCAAAAATGGTCGGGTGACCTTTTTTTCTTGTCAGATCGAAATGGAAGATGTGGCCTAGTAGTGGGGCCAAAGTTTTTCTCACGCATTGGAGCAAAGAAAAGTTGGCAGGTATAGAATACACGCAAAACGATGTTCTCGGATAAGACTTGAACTTACAATCTCAAACCTACTATCTAATTATATCAAATCTAAAGAAAATAGCAAAGACACAAGACTGAGCCTGACAAAGAAGAGACTCAATGAGTTTGTTAATGAGAGTTAAGACCCAAATTAGTGCATTAGCAGATCAGTGATGATACTTCCACTCCTCTTAAATACTAAGAAGAACACTCTTCCTTCCTATAGTATTACAGGTATTTGTTTTTACCACACATCAGTATTGTTGAAACAATTAATAAATAAAAAGACAATTATATGGCAATTATGTTTATTTGTTTGATTCCTGAAATAAAAATACAATAAACATAATTCTCTGTAATAGACTGATTGCAGTGATGGGGCTCTTTCATGGTCAACACTAAAATATTTTAATTGTTTAATTTGCTTAAATTTTAAATTGATATTTGGGACAAGGCATGGCAAAACCATCAAGTTGTTGCACAGAAAGTTATTGAGAAATAAGCAAATAAAAAACAGGAAATATAAACAAATACGAAAGAAATGTTTGTCTATATTGTTCCATAAATTTTGTTATAGATGTCCGATTTTGATAATTGACCCCTCATTTTGAAGCTTACAACAAGTATGATTGCACTACTAACTCCATTTCCAATTTTGCGACAACTTGGTGTTTTTTCCATAACTTGCCCAATTTATCATTACTAATTTTTAATTGTAGATTTTTGTATATTTTTGAAATGATATTAAATGTTCGTTTTGTAGTATATGGATGTTTGTATTTTTGAGGGCCCTTATAATCAGCTCACACTAGATGGGTCACCCTCGTGAAATATGGTATAAATAAAATAGATTAAACATTGAATGCACTCAAAGCATTGAATTTTCAGTTTTCTCAAATAAAAATTAAAAAAATAAAAATAATAAAATTAAATAAAAAAAAAATTACTTTGGCTATGTGAATTGTTTTTCAGTTTGAAACACCGTAATTTCCCGATTTGCCCAGAACAGGTGTTACACCCAGACCGCCCGTGGATGTAACACCAAAACAGCCTGATATGCCAACTAGATATTTACGAGTAAAATTCATAGTGGGGACCCTTTTTTACAACTTAATATGTCAAATAATCCAAGTGTGAACAATAGTAAGAATAATCTTTGAAATGTTAACAATTATCTTGGTAATAAATCCCTGTTTTAAATTCATTGCGACTGTGGCTTTAAGCCACAGGGTTGATTTAATGTACTCATGTTGCATAGAAAACTAACCAATCACAGGAGCATATCCACAAAATGGCGAATGGAAGTAACTTGTTATTCCGCATTTTACAGGCTTTTGTCTTGGGACGGTTGACTTTAAGCTGGTTGGGGGGGGGGGGGGATGCTAGAGGCCCTAATCTTCATACCTATGGTAATTTTATATTTTTTAAAACTCTGAAGGGGGATGCTCGAGTCCTGGCCCCCCCCCCCCCCCCTTGGACGTGTCACTCCAATCAGGCTAGTTTTACACCAAGCAGAGTCTAATGCGAGCAGCACAACTCTGATAAAGTCGTGCCAAAAGGCATTCATATTGTTGGAAGGCCAATCAGGTTAAAATGTCCAAATAGTTGAGGGCACTATGAAAATTTATTCATGCAGAAAATTGATGTCCCTGAGATGTGGAACAGATTCTTTTTCGAACATACTTTTTTCTCGCATGAATAAGTATTCTTTGAAATGCATTGCCACAGTATTAACACAGTACTGGCACTCTAAACATTTTAAAATCAAGTGGGTTATAAAGACCACTGAGACCTAACCACTGCCATCAAGGTAATGCAACATCTTAAAGGGTAAGTGCGGGATTAAAATTTCTATGGATAAATTTACTATAATTAGTGGTGACCAAACTGACAAAATTTCACATCATTTGGACAATGCAATAACGAAAGAAACCACTTTCTAAATTTGGGTCCCAACTCAAAATTGGGTCTACTACTCAAATTACACAGTGTTAAAGAATAGGAAAATTGCATTTTGGAAGGGTTTTGCAGGAAAGCTGGAATCACCTTACAAATATAACTCATATAAATGGAAAGATCTCTCGAATTCACATAAGAGCAGGTAATTTTTAAT
>JAOTQE010143246.1:0-11578 GCA_025631205.1 Nesometra sesokonis | reverse complement strand
AAGTTTACACATTACAAATGGTACGGACGACTTGACATGAAAATCTCCAGGAATTCTGTTTTTACAACTTGGGACCTCTGTACATTTCAGCTAACTTTGATGATCTTGGTCATGCAAATGTTGAATGATGGAATGTAGCAAGTATGTTCTTTTCAACTTGGTTTACATTTAAATGTGTACATTTCCATTACAGAATCTGATTAATTTTCAAAGAAATAGGGTAATTTAGAATTAACCATCTCACTGCTTTATGGCATTAAATGTTTATAAAGGATAGGAATATACTGTACAACTAAGCAATCCAGTGGAAACTAATCAAATTATCTATTGTGATAAGACATTCTAATGGGGATATATTTATTTATATTTAATCTTTTGTCACATCCAGCAGCAAGTTCTTCCTATGTCATGCTTTCTAAACCAAGTCTTATTATGAGGCTTCAGGAGTGGGGCTGTTACGTTGTTGGCAAAAAACTTAGTGTGCAGTCAGGTTCGAACCGGGACCTTAGGATAAGTCAAACATGTTACCAACCAGGTTAAAGGGCCCCATGCTACAGCGCCACTATTGTTATTATTTTAATCATTATCAAGATTAAAATAATTATACAATAATATTTTGAAACCAGATGAATTTTTGCTAGAATCAAATATCAAATTAAATTATTATTGTAATTTAATACCATAATCAGCCATTCTAAAGCAATATTTTTTGCATCATTTTGTGAATTATTGTATTATCCATTTAATTTTGTTTATGGGAATGGGCTTATCTGGTTAACTTTTGCAATTAATACTCTCAATTAAACAAATTAAATAGATAATATAATTAATATAGCTTAAATGGTATTGTCATTCAATTAAATGCAATATAATGTAATTTACTACAAATAATTAAGATGATTTTTTTTAGATTTTCTTATTTTGTAATGGTATAAAAGACAAAAGAAGTATATCATGTTACATTCAAAGTCCTAAAACTATTTTCTTGCTATTGTTTGGTGCATTGTTGCGCAGTATTATAAGTTTAATATTTTCTCATGTTGGGATGTGCTTCATTTTGAAATTATTAAAGACTAATCTTGAAATAAACTATATAAAGATTAATTAGAATTGTTAAGATTATCTACTAAATAAACACGTATCATTTTTTTGGGCTTAATCCTAATTCAAGTTAGTATTATGTAGAAGACTTTATTAAAAGATTATGTACATATAAATGTTTCAAACTTCAATATTCCAATATTTTATATTAAATTTTGAATTAAGCCAGAGTAAAAAAATTGTATTATTTATGAGAAGTTACTGATTTTTTGGGAGATATAACAATGCTGGACAGATATGGGCAAGATAACAAGATTATTCCATCAACCCTGAAGCTTATTTTAAAAGTACATTCCTTCCAAAATCTATCCCAAAAATTCAATTTCCAATTTAACACAGAACTTCATCCACTCACTTCAACATCCTGTTGTGTTAACTTCCTTTTAAACACATTATTAAAGTGTGGCAGAGCCAACCAAAGAAGAATAAGTTGTAAAGGTTGCCTTCCACAATGCCACAACATTTTTGATGTAAAAAAACATACAGTTTAAACCTTCACATTTCATACATGAACCAAAAATGCATTTTAAAATGGCACTGGTTAATCACGGTACATTAATAAGCTTTTTTCAAAGGAAATCTCAAAATTCACACTCTAAATATTCAAACTTTGTTTATAACATGAACACTTTTTTTTTTTTTTAAAAATCAACGTGCATGTGTTTCTCTCTCCAAATAGAAAATTTTCTTGAAATTATAAGACTGTTCTGTGTGGTAAAGAATTGAACTACCCTGAATCCATAACCTACCAAGGTTATGTTGTCAGTTGAGACACAAGAGACAAGTTAGACATAAAAAGACAGTATCGCTCAAAATGTATCAGAGGTAATTCACAATGTAGAAAATTAAAGAAATGCTCCTAAGAGATTTCCTGTTTAGGCCTTACTGTCTTAGTATGTACTATGCCGCCTTTTGGTGCGATTTTACTGTTAAAACTATAAATTTGTTACAAGTATGCTACAATAATGCATTCAGAATGCTTTTAGGACGAGCACGAAGTTGCAGTGCTAGTGCAATGTTTACTGAGAATAATGTTCCTTCGGTCTATGAATACATTTGTAAATCGATATTTAGTTTTAAAAGTAGAATCGAATGCAGTGCCAACAAGCTAATTGCTAATAAAGTGCTAATGATAGGATGTTAAAGGATTCGAAGCTTTACAGAAAATGGATTCAGCTGGTATATATGAACCCAAATACGGTACATGTTGCCTACCACCTTTCAGCACATTCCATGTACCCTATTTTGAATCCAGTTTTCGTATATGCTTTTATTTAATATATATATATTTGTTTTTTTTTGGTAATTTGTTATACATCTATTGTTAATATTTTTTTTTGTATATGGACTTGTTCTAAAATAAAATTGAAATGGAATTGAATTTGCATGTTAGAGATAAACGTGTAGTTCCACAACCTATAATTTTTACAACTTACTCATCCCTTGTCTTGGCTCTGACAATAATAATTGAGAAGAAAACATTGGGAGGAGAACATGGTTGAGGAGATTGAAAGTTTCAAATTACTAACCTTATCAAGACCAGATGCTAGGATGAGAAATGCCCCAGGGCCTTGGTGTCCTCTGGCAGTCCTTGAGGATGGCTGGTTGTTGCACTGAAGTACGTCTTCATACTCCGATTTTCCAGTATGGAACTTGTAATCCTATTGGAAAAGAACAATTTGAATAAGATTATAAACAATGTTACTTTAGTCGTGCAAATACGTGCTCTGTTAAATAGGAAGCCTGTTCTAATAAGCGCTCGGTTTGAAAAAGCTCTCCATGAATAAGTCCCCAGTTCAAATTGAGGCCCTGTTCAAACACATGACCTGTTCGAATGTGCCCCATTCAAGTAAGCACCGCATTCAAATGGGAGCCCCATTTAAATAGGTGCCCCTTTCAAATAATACACACCCTGGTTGAATTTGTGTCCCATTTGAAAGGTACCCAGTAGAATAGGTGCCTCATTTGATTAGGGGATCCATTTAAAATAGGTGCAATGTTCCAATACACTCCATTTGGACAGGTATACCATTTGAATATCATCCCATCAGGACAGGTGCCAATTCAAGCAGGCATGACTTTTGAATAAGCTGTCCTGTTTGGGTAAATGCACAAATTTACTTGAAATTACTTATTGTTACTTGTGTTTAGACACCATTTTGTAATTTGAGTAACTCTTTAGTTTTTAACAAGCATTCAATGAGCATTGTTAGCCTTAATTACTTGAACCCTTTTCAAATGACAATACTTTCATTAGCATTTCCTAAATTTCACACTAGTCATATGCACTCCATTTGAATACATGCTCCTTTTGAATTAGAACTCCTCAACAAGTGCCTATTAATTATTCACACAACTTTTTTTTCTACTGTTTTTTAGTCAAAAAAATAATTTCATCATGCACAGCATGGTAAAGAGTGCAAAATTGGTGGACCAACAATTTAAATTTGACCATTAACTTTTCCACATTACAAAGTGCTGGTGTTTTATGATAGCATTTGTTAACATGGAAATGAACATTTACAGAACAATAGTATACTTTTATAGTTAATAGTTTTTGATTTATATAGCGCCTTATACTTAATAGTCTCAAGGCACTGTGGACTAGATGTTACACATTCATGACTTTGTACTCCCCTAAGGATCACGTCATGTCATGCAGCAAGTACTGGCTTGCACTTGCTTCCATTCATCTGTCCACAGCAGGGGTATTGTATGAACCATTACTTTGGGGTAACCCCCTACTCGTCTGAAAAGGTGTACTGGGTTCTTTATAGTGCACACAAGCCATATGTGTACACTGGGCCTACGGTTTATAGTCCTTATCCGGGAAAAAATAATAATGTGAAAATTTGAAATTGCATAGAGTTTTTAATTCTAACGTATTTACACTGTTGTGTGTTTTTAAAAATCAGTATTGAATGAATGTATAAACTCACCTCCCTACGAATTGTGGATATTTCAAAGGGATCACCATATTTTTCACCAGCTGAAAAAAAGGAAAGTTTGATGTTACAAAAACTATATTATATGAAGGTATACTTGTTCTCATTAAAAAATGCTCCAATCAAAGACTTGAGGAAACAAGAAATAAGTATAAGACTTGCTGTACTATGGTTTTGAAGAGTTAGTTGGAGAGGCATAAAGACAAATTAATGATCACTAAAACTATTGTTGTACCAGAAAAGGGAGGTCTTCTGAAGATGGTTAAGAAAAGCAAACTGACCAAATAAGGACATTGGAGAGACGCCAATTATTGGAGAGAAAGCTTTGGAAGATGAAGGAGGGCTGCCTCTCAAACGTAGTTCAAAAACATTTAAAAAAACTAAAGAATGGTTGAAAAAAGGAACAAAAGTTTTTTTTATTTCTTGTCAAATTTTAGACCGAGTACTTGTCTCATGGTTGCTGTGCAAGCACTCACTGCGTTGGGCGACCATCGTACGACAGTCGTACACACAGGGAGCGACAGGTTAGTCGGGCGACCATCGTACGACAGTCGTACACACAGGGAGCGACAGGTTAGTCGGGCGACCATCGTACAACAGTCGTACACGCAGGGAGCGACAGGTTAGTCGGGCGACCATCGTACGACCGTCACACGATGCAGTGTCCGGCTTAGCCCGCTTGAGAAAAGTTGAATATGCATGTTTGATAATTACCGGCAGATTCATAAATTGTAGGCCTTTTTCCACCAGTGATCCACTGCTAAAACTTATTGTTTGTAGCTCTTTCATTATTGCCATTAAATACAGTAGTAGGAGAGTAGTTACACCTAAGTCAAGTTCACAGGCTTACCTAAATCAGTGAACACAAGGCCTACAGTAGGTCCTAATTACAGTATATGCTATAATTGTATCTCAGGCTCTCTCAGGGCATCATTTATGCTTAAAAAAATGAGAACATTTGATTGGTCGACTCTCATTAATCATTACGTCATGTTGCCCGGCACTTCAAATTTTCAACTCGGGTTGTGTAAGTGTTTTACAAGTCTGTATGGCACAACAAAACACCACCATCCATTGGGTGCACAATTCATTAAACACTTAAAATATAATATAGAGATTTATGGAAAGTCTAAAACTGGCTAAATGGTAGAAGAGACTGGCTTTTCTGCAAAATGCCCTTGACACTCTTTAGACTTCAGGCTGTTTTTTTGTTTTATAAACAAGTACTTCCTATTTTTCAATGGGGTTTGATAAACTTAACCCACAACCCACACGTCACCTTAGCTTTTCTAGAATACATCTTTCTTATTTTAATTTCATGCATATAAATATCAAGATCAAGGGACCTACCTTCTTGCAGGGTCTGAGCACACTGTTTTTTGCGAGCAGGACCATTATCCATAACAATCTATTGAAAATAGTATATAAATACATTAGATATACAGGTTAGTTATCATTTTGATTAACAGTAGTATAGGCATTCTAAGGAAAACACTTGGGAACCGTGAGAACAGAGTATACTTTAACAAGACATGTTAAACTAAAATGTCATATTATACACAGTCGCAGTTTTCTAGCACAGTGGTTCGCTTCTTTCCTTTCAACCAAAGGCTATACAATTTTTTAACAGCAGTTTTAGATATAACCTAAATTTCAAATTCAATTCCTTTGTACTAAATTGTACATTCATATTTTTGTAACCATTGTTATGCATTATATATTGCACAAAGAGCAATAAATTTCTAAAAAAATGAATAAAAGACGCAATAACAAACAGAAGGAAAGACAGCATCTTTGATAGAGGTAAATTTAAATTATTAAAAAAAATTATCACAAATGGCTCCTACCGAATATTCTGGTCCCATGGCAATAACTGCATGTCCAGTTAGGGTGGCAATGGTGAACAAATGAGGGTTCACTTCTGTGGCGGCCTAAAATAAAACAAACGCATACTTTAGTTAATGTACAGTTGTTTATCTGTTTATAATTGTGTAATACAAATTCAAATGCTCCATCAACTGCCAAAGACAATAGTAAACATGTAACAACCTTTTCTTTCATCTCACACAGACAATCTGCCATAGCCATCCGACCTTCAGCATCAGTGTTGCCAATACGAATTCTCTTGAGAGCACGAGATGTTATGATCTCGTCGGCTACATAGCAATCTGTAAAAGGAGAGCAAAGCAGTATTACTATATAAATTATATCGGGTGCCCCAAAAAAAACGTCACTAAATTCAAACCTCTCTTACTCCCATATGCAATAAACTAGCTTCTTGAAAATCTGCACACATACACGGTTAGGTATTGCCTATAAATTAGCAAATTTCAAAGGTCTTTGGTCGAACCATCTCATCACAGTGAACATTTTAAAAACGCATGTCGAAAATTGACGTACCAAAATGAAAGAAGGTTTAACTTCCTTTACTAATCACACCAAATGCTTGTTGTGTCCTTCATCCTGATCACAAACTGTGCAAAGTGTCTTTTTTCATGAAGAAATGCAGTGACTAACCTCATCCAGAAATTTTCCCCAGCCCCTGGCTATTTTTTCCTTCAGTTCGTCTACAAATTTTTTGTTGAAACACATAAATGTGGTCTCTGGGTAAGACCTCTGCAGTCAGAAGGATATTTGGCACTGTGCCATAAGTGACACCTTCCATCGGGCACATTTTCAAGTTGACTACACATTTTATTTTTTTTTCACTGTGACAAAAGTACCAAATGCAAAACATTGTCATTTTCAGCATTTAAAGACAAAGACCTGATGGACATATTGCCAAATTTTCAGCCTTGTACCTGTAGAAACACCAGAGCTAGTAAAATATGAAATAAGTGACGTTTTTTTTTTTGGGCCACCCAATATTATTTAAATATAATAGTTCAGTTTTCTATGCACTAATACAAGGCAAGGGCAATAATTGTGAAATGAGAAGCAACAAATATAAACAATAGAAGGCAGTCCTTACGAAGAAAAAAAAAGTAAATCAGACAAGACCATTTCAAGGTTTTCAGGAAAGATCTGACAATGTAAATACTGTATAGCACGCGGCCAATTTTTGCATGGGAGTTTTGTAATACGCGTAGAATGCCATCTAATGGGGGGTGCTATAAAATGTATTGTTTTATTCTCATTTTTATAATAGTTATTTATTTAAAATAATTATTTGGATTTATTTTCAAAAGGGGTGATGCTGAATACATATAGAAAATAACTTAATTAAATTTTTCAATTGCTTTTTCAATCACTATCAATAGCAATATTTTTTATATGCGCGTTCGTTTACTCATTTTGTAGCGAGCGCAATTCCATGGCATTACACACTGGAATAGGGCAGTGCGCTATCTTTACATTGTAAGATCTTTGGTCTTCAGTGTATTTAAAGTACTTTACTTTAAACTGATACAGTAGAGCCCTCTGTGAGAAGTATATTTTTGTCATGAGGTTAAAGAGAAGAGTAATACACTAATTAAACTTAAAACAGATTATTTAGTGAATTTAATTGGAAAAAAGTTATTATTTCACTGAAGACTGTATAGCATGGATGATTGTTTACAAATCTATCAATATCAATATATATATCAAACCTGATCCAACACTGTTGCGTACCATCGCCATGGTACCCACAACCTTGATTCCAACTGGTTTGATAACATTCACAATCTGGAAAAATCCAGCAACTGCAGCAGCACCACACTTATCTCTGAAATAAAAAGTTAATTTTCTTTTAATTATCTTTATAAGCCTCCACTTGTATTTAGAACTCTTAAGGCTGTTTAAAGAATAAAACTATTGGTTTGCTGCCCTCTATAGTATGAACCAGAAGAAACTAAAGAAAGCACCATACTAATCCTTGTGATATTAATTTCAGGTTTTGAGTGAGCTTATACCGAGTCAGTATGTTACCACATCAACCCACTGACCCCTCGGTAAACTAATGTTAGATTATCTCAATATGAGATTAGTGTAAACGTTTCACTTTTTTACTGGTCAGTAGACTATTTTTTGTGCAAGTATTCTTGGATCAACTCAAAGGTAATCAGGTGTTGGAATGTATAGTATTGTTTATATTTAGTTGAATATGAATATCATTCAATACCATTTGTATGCAGAGAGCAGTAAGAAGAAGAATGTGTTGTCGTATACTTTCACACGTTGCAGCGTTACAGGCAGAGTTACAATTGAAATAAGAATTATGTCACTTTTCTGCTATTCAATATAATACATACTGTCTTCAGATATCACCCTCTGCCTGATGATCATTTATATCATCATAAATCATAGTATATGAGTTATAAAGCAATTAATCTTTCTATAGCCATACAAAATATACTTGTGCTAATAAAAAATAGGAAGTAACTGCCAATATTTTATTCCACTTTGCATGGTATCTCAATCTGTAATGGTATAAAAATGAAATCCTAATATGCAGTAACATAACTAAAATTACCGAGCTTTCACATCAGCGATGGATTGACTTGTGGACAGCAATCTGACAAGAAAATCAACCTGCGCATGCACGACCACCACAACTTGGCGTTCGTGGCAAAATAATGAACCGGTTTTGATCAATTTATTGTCAGTGAAGAATTATGAGAGAATACAAAGCAGCCAATCAGCACTCTCCGATTGTGGAAAATGTATAACAAACTGGCCTTGTTACATATCAGATACAGAGAAGGAGCCTAGACCTAGATAATTTTATTGTCACATCATTTTGCTACAATTTTATATTTCTCTGATCATTTACATAATGATCTATTATTATTCTGTATATATATATTTTTTAATAAGATGAATACTTTATATTCTATGACAAATAAAGTTTTTTCTATGTCTGTCAATGTGATGTCAGAATGCAGTTTTTGAAAAAGGATAATTTTTTTGTTTGTTATTCAATTGCGAAATTGTGAGTTTTGAGAACCACAGGCGAGCAGGTGGTCACAGTTGCATATAGTTCATCCATGCATCCGATGCGAAAGCTCTGTATTTTGAGGTAATGAGAACTAACCTAGGGACAACGTTCAATATCCACAGTAGGGTAAGCCTATGTTGAAGATCGCGACAAAAATAAATTATAATTATATAATTAGACAGAATAAAAAAAAATAATTGAAATTACATAAAAAACTTTACCTATGCATACCAGCCATAACACCCCCAGCTTTGATATCAGCTCCACCAGTGTCATACGTCACACCCTGCCAACAAATGTCATTTTATAAAATATTTTTAATTGCGTTACAACATAATGTGTATATATTGCTTGAAAGTTTCAATAGTGAGATATCAATAAACATATAATGTTTGTGGTACACCATGTATAGTTGTAAGCTACTCAACATTTCAATCGATGTGCTCAGGAGTGGGGACGATCGAAGCAAATCGATCGAAACGTTGAGTAGCTTACAACTACATATGAGGTGTACCGCAAATGTTATGTTTAACATAAAATGTACCTTTTTTATTTTTAGTAAATATAAACATCAAATTGGCAGACAGATGAACCAACAAAGCAGAATTGATGAGTACTGAGTGTTGCATAATTACACATACTTCTATTATTCATTCTTCCATTCGTTACATTGTGGAATGATCTGTCCCTCTTCCATCGTCAAACTATAAACTCTAAGTGGCTTCAAGAAGCAACTACTAACCTGGCTTTTCTTAAATTTTACTCCCAAAATATTTTTTAAAATATGATGGATTTACAAAAGACTTGACTTGACCTGTGCACAAGCTAGAGTTGGTACAAATGGGGAAAAAGACCAGTAATAAGTGACATTTCTATAGCGCTTATTGCCAAAGCCACTAAGCACTTCACACTTATTATCCCTAGTCATTGGAACAAACCTATTAAATACAATCCATTCCACAATGTTGCAGCTGTAATCAGCGAATATGGCATTTGGACCTCCCAGATATCCATTTATACTCCTAGGTGAAGAGAGACAACATGGATAAAGTTTCTTAGAGTGATTAAGGCCCTCGCTGCGCCAACTGCTTCCACAGTAAAGAAAACTGAAGCACTGGTTTTGAGTGCCAGTGGAAAAAATTAAAACTACAACCTCTGATTGTGTATTATCAAGTTTGATTGATCTTGTCCAAGTATAGAAATACAGATGCGTTTACCTTTCCTACTAGCATCAGAGTTTTCTCAATCTTTCCTTTCCCTTGGTACTCCAGCTTGACAAGACATCCTTGGTGGCGAGGGACTTGCTTAGCACAGCGGTTGACAGCAGAAAATAGCGGATAATTTGAAAGTAGTGTTTCATCATCATCAACAATATCAACCTTGACAAATTAAAAAAAAAACAATGAACATTAAAGTCAGCCTAATGGTGGGTTCCCACTGCCGATCAGACGAACTCGATCAATCCCAATCAAGGTAATTTGGAATGGTCGGGCTCATTCAGCAATGGTTTTCGAGGTCAATCTACCTTGATCGGCATCGCCAAAATGATCGTGAAGGAAGCACGAGCGATGCCGATCCAGGTAGATTGACCCTGAATACCATTACCGAGCAAGCCCGACCAGTCCAAATAAGCTTTTTCAGGACTGATCGAGTTGGCCTGATCGGCAGTGGGAACAGGGTATAAAATTGCAAACTGCAACCTTAGTAAGCCAACTGTTGAGAAAATAAATAAATTGTAAAAAAAAAAACTGGAAAGTAAACTTAAATTTAACAACTACTACCAAAATGTCTATTAACTTGCTCTTCCATTGCAGAACAACTGTAATTTATGATCAACTTTAAAATAAATCGCACATTTTATTTACCTTAATTGAATTATCTTCACAAGAAAACAATTCTTGCATATACTCTTTCACCTTGATGGGCGCCATACGTTCAGGGTCAGATCCACCAATGTCACGGGCAACAAGTCTAAACATGTTTTTAAAAAGAGAAGGAAAATATTTTTTACATATTTCATGTCACATCCAACAGCAAGTTTTATTACCCCTGACAGGACGAGAACTACACTACCAAGTCACAATAGCCAGCTTTCAATTCGCAACAACATGGAATGTGAAACACACATAGAAAATAAACATACTACGTGACCACCACTGTGTGTGTTTTACATCCTATGTCCAGTAGATTGTGATACATAGGACATGACGAACACGAAAATCAACACTCTTTTGATCAATGAAAAAATGAGGCATGACACGGCGAAACCTTCAAGTTGGAGGAAAATTGAAAATTGAGTTATTGTTAAAGCCATATTACACTTTTCGTACGCTTTAAAATGAGGGGTCAATTGTCAAAATCGGACATGTATAACTGAAGTTTTTGAACAAAATATACAAAAATTTCCTTTGTATTTGTTTATATTTCCTGTTGTTTATTGGCTTATTTCTCAATGACTTCCTGTGCAACAACTTGGTGGGTTTGCCACGACTAGCCTCAAATGTGAGGTGTCACCACAAAATGAGTCGTCAGAAAACCAAAATTTAGTTATTGTTGTATTTGGATAGAAGAGATTATAAGCTTTAAATTGGTTTTTAAATGAGGTTCATAGCTT
>JAOTQE010143235.1:0-11578 GCA_025631205.1 Nesometra sesokonis | reverse complement strand
ATTTGTATGTAAAAGAATAGGGATTCTATCTTGTAATTTGAACTATCCCCCCACTTAGCAATTTTCGTGTATTTCACAAATAATTATGATAGGTAAAATCAATCATAAAAATTCAGAAACAGGGCTGAATATACTTTTTATGATAATCTAAAACATATAAGGAAGATATTTTTTTGGGTGAACCTACCCTTTAAATCACAAAATTCTATTGAAGATATTTTTGTAAAAGTCTGGATACCAATGTTGATTCCTAGTCACAGGTTACGTTATGGTTATGAAGGGGGTGTTTATTTCAAATGATGTTGCTGAGGGGATGTTTAATGTTCTCACCAACCATTACTTAAATTGAGGGCGAATTGTTACAGTTACAGTATTATAATTAGTTTTGTAAAGATTTTTTCTATAAAATTGCAGAGGTCCCAAGTTTGAGAAGGGAAAATTAGATGATTTTATGTCACCTATTTTGTCGATCAATGCGTAAAAACAAGCAACATGTCACAATAAAAAACAAAACACAGAAAAAGTACATAACGATATATAAAAATATCTATATTATTGTACATAATTTGTATTTAAAACTGAGCAGAGCTGGTACTTTTTTAAGGGACAACCGATTTTGCTCCTAGGCTAGGCCAAGACCCACTCTGAATATTTTTGGCACTTAAAAATTTCAGAAGAAAAAAATGTATTTTTTCATGAGGGTGGGAGATGACTCAAAAAATCAGGAGACTCCCGCCATTTTCAAGAGACTTGGGACCTCTGAAATCTCTATGCCAATTCTACGCTGAGCGGGACCATGGTTGGGAACGTGGTGTATGAAAATGTTCACATAGTGTAAAAATGAAAATAAAACACATATACATAAATAACATGGTGATCGTCCATGCCAACACCCTAACTGAAGAACAGGGATATGCCATCATTGCTAGCCACAGTTCAATTTAATTGAACAACCATCAGCACTAGTCAAGTTTCAACAATCCCAGACACAGGTGGCTCAACAGGGTACTACAAAAGTATAAAATCAACATAATATACCCTATCTAGTTCTGCAAGAGGTCTGTTCTCTCTAACGGGTGCATCTGGATCCATATGCGATACTAGTTGTCGTTCTGTTCTGGATATACCAGCTGTCTTCTGTTGAAGGGAATGCAGAGTATTTTCCCTGAAATAAAAAATCAAAAATTGTCTTTAAAAATGTTACCTTCTAAACTGAAATGTATCCTTTACATCAACTATGTTTGATATTGTGTTGGGATTCAATACTTCAACGTTAATTATGTCATCATCATTCATGTCATCTCCCTGAAGAAATACTTAAATATTTTTATTACTATAGATGAACCTCTAATTTACATGACTTTACACAGATCGCATAAGAATAATTACATCATAATTATTTGTATTTTCAATGTTTGTTTCCGCATAAACTTAAAAAAAAAATTTGTCTCTCTTAAATGCAATGTTATCAGGCCTCTGATTTTGGCTTTGTAGGGGCAAGGCCATTTTGGTTCTGATTTTGAAGGGTGCAACTAGCATAAATAGGGCACCATAGGCAATTTGTACAAATTGTCTCCTCATGTATTACTGAAAATATGGGGCACTGAGGTATGGAGATCAATTGAGAGGGAAATGGAAAAAATGTTTTTGGTGCTTGGGTAATTTCGAATCCTGTATCATCTTTTAAAATAGGGTGTTACTCATTGTAACATACTCTTATAATGTGTCATTTTTCTGTATGGTTAAAAGGTGAACCTACCTTGATCTAACCTGAATGTTAAGCACCTCATGCTTTACATGCACCCTTTGGTCCCATATAGAGGTTCAATTGTAATAGTACTACTCTTATTGCTTTCATTAAGTTTCTTAAAGACTCCATTATACATACCAGCATACTGACTGAGAATAGAATTCAACATTTTCATAATAATCCTGTATTTGATCCACGGCATTCCGTTCCAACCAATCAACGATGATTTGACTCTGACGCAGAGATGAATTCCTAGCGAACAGGGAGTTTGAAATCTCCAGTTCTGACTTTCTATCCATCTACCATAAGTTAAAGAAAGAAGTATTCTAATATTCAAAATTTTTGTGATTGAAATTGTAAACACATTATTATTCTGTACTATATTTTACATCAAATATTTAAACTCGACTGATTGGTTGAATGAGCGTGACGTGATTAAAAATATTCCTACTATTCTAGCATTTGCGAAAGAGTATTCTATTTTGCAAAGTGATGTCACTGATAATTGTGATGTTTACAAATTTGCAAGATGGCAGCCAACAAGATGAAGGCTCTATAGCCATATTAGATATAGGCTTCTATGAATGGCATCTTATTCGAGGCAAGAAATCCTGTTTTCCACACCTACAGTTGAACCTACCTGTGCGGACACCTCTCGTAAGCAGACACCTCCCATAAAAGATAATAATTCAAGAGCCCGTTTGTTTTTCCTATCTAATCAGTGCATTGGGTATCTCTCGTAAGCGAGCACCTCCCGTAAGCGGACGCGGACACTTTTTGTCTTAAAATTTAGAGTTTTTGTATATTAATTTACCTCCCATAAGCGGACATCCCGGAAAATGTTATGATTTTTCTGTACAACGAATACATTTTTTTAAAATAAAATCATCCTTACACTGTAATGGCTGAGAATCATATTACTGAACCAAACTTAAAAATGATAAACACTATTTAATAACATATAAATTACGGTATCTAGACATTAGAGAGGCCATTTTCGGTGAGAAGGCTGTGAAATGCGAGACACAAGGACGGATACAAAATTCAGTTGAACCTACCTGTGCGGACACCTCTCGTAAGCAGACACCTCCCATAAAAGATAATAATTCAAGAGCCCGTTTGTTTTTCCTATCTAATCAGTGCATTGGGTATCTCTCGTAAGCGAGCACCTCCCGTAAGCGGACGCGGACACTTTTTGTCTTAAAATTTAGAGTTTTTGTATATTAATTTACCTCCCATAAGCGGACATCCCGGAAAATGTTATGATTTTTCTGTACAACGAATACATTTTTTTAAAATAAAATCATCCTTACACTGTAATGGCTGAGAATCATATTACTGAACCAAACTTAAAAATGATAAACAATATTTAATAACATATAAATTACGGTATCTAGACATTAGAGAGGCCATTTTCGCTGAGAAGGCTGTGAAATGCGAGACACAAGGACGGATACAAAATTTTACAACTTTGGCCCTCTATCGTCCAAACTTCTCGTAAGCGGACACCTCCCGTAAGTGGACACTTTTCCCGGACCAGAGGGTTTCTACTTACGGGAGGTTCAACTGTAGTACCTTTTGGTTTTTATAGCCAATTGGTAAGCGAGTTTGGAGCTATTAAAGAAGATTTGTAATTAGGTTAAATTACATCATCAATGGTCACACATTTTGTTACCTGGATCAAATGTTTTATATAATTGATGATTATGAAACCTACATCTATTCCAGTATCCATGTTCTCTTCATCCTCCAACGATTGCTGTCGGTCTTGGTATAGAGATCCTAATAACCTCCATGTGCATTTTTCTTGGTCCAATAAATTTAAAACTTCAACTGTTTTTGAAAATCTAAGTAAAAAAAAGTCAGATGTGTAAATATTTTTAGACACATCATTAAATACAAGTAATTACAATGGTAAAGACATATTAGTACAACCTGTAGGATATCTCACAACGGAATCTGTTCTATGTGTGCATGGATTTGAAAATACGGACTTTCACTGTCAAGTTTATTAGTCAATGTTTCAACAGGTCCAACCATTGGATTCATTGTATCATACAATGGTGACATTCTCAAGAAGGTATATATCAGGTAAATATCTAACGGTATGTCCAGATGTACAGGTAATTACAATGGTAAAGACATATTAATACAACCTGTAGTATATCTCACAGGGGAATCTGTTCTATGTGTGCATGGATTTGAAAATACAGACTTTCATTGTCAGGGCAATTTTCTTAATCATGGTCCAAAAAGCATTAAAATGTTAGCAATGCTGTTTTACATCTATCATAGATGTATACTATATGGCTAGTGCTAATGAATAATTGTTAGTATTAAATAGCATCAAGGTTTGTTAAAAACTCACTTGTTCTGTCCTGGGTTAGCTTTTTTAACAAGCTTGTTAAGCATCGTCACTTGCTCCGAACAAAGCTTCTCGTACTCTGCTACCAGCCTGAATACATCCGTTGGCGAGGAAAACATACGGAAACTCTTCATGAATTCCTCAAACAAACCAGCAGTTGCTAATAAAAAGAAAACAAAATGATTATAATGCCATTTTTACAGTACTTTTTTGCTTCCTCAAATTTGTTATTATTAGTCTTAAAATGATTTTTAAAGTTGGGTGAAGAGAAATGAAAGTCTGAGAATTCTTTATGGATGATACTGGTGTAGAGCATAAATATTAAAATATAAATAAATGCTTTCTTCCTATAAAATGGTAATCAACGACCGTGTGACTGTGTGAGCAAGTTCAGAACAAGAAAACTTTTAGAAGTATAGAGGGCTCTAACATGAAAACTTACCACACATTCCTGGATCGTCTTCCAATAAAAGATTGACATTAGTCAATGTGAAGTCTTCTGTTATTTCACCTGGTGTCATAGACTCGAGAGATGTCACCGGTTGTCGTATCGGCGTCATCAGCAAAGAAGCAGCAAGACGTGTCTGGTCCGCAACTGACATGTTACCCTGTCAATGAAACAGCTTTTAAATAATGCATGTTCTTGTTTTATGTTATAACAGTAAAAAAAATTAAATTAAAAAAAAAAAAAAGGTGAATGTAAGGGCTGTACATGAACCAATCACATGGTTAACAAAACAGGCCGGAATGTTATCCACCAAGCTAAAAAAGTGACCTTTCTGATCAACAATGGACAGATTCACGGAGAGTGACAAAAGAACTGATTTGTATATGCATAACCCCTACAGCCAGTTTTGCAATCTTGGGAAAATTATGAACGGTTTTTGGCTAATTTACCACCTGTGGAGAATCACGAATGAAAAACTTAGGAGCCAATAAGCCCTCTTTATGAAGGTTATGAAAAATGTGTACAAATGACCTAGATCTTTCATTGGACGTGTTTCCGCAGAAATTTCGGATTATCCGATAAAATATCATCCAATCGAATCAATTTTAAAAACTACAACTGCGCAAACTCAGTGTAGGCCATAATGCATTTTGAGTCCACTAACTTCCGGTGAATTTTTTAATGATTTCTCTTTTCCTCGCGTGGCACCCTGGTTGCCCTGGGGTGAAATCCTCACAAAAAGTACCAAAAACAAGATCAAGGTTGACCCCGTGTCAAAGGTAAAAAAATTATCGCATTTAGGTCAATTATCGGATAATTATCGGAATATTATCTGATAATTATCGGATAATTTTATTACGTTAGAATAGGTTAAACACCCGTTTCTGCAGCACTTTTATCGGATAATTTTTATTGGGATAATTTATCGGATAATTTTTTCCTGCGGAAACACGGCTAAAGTCACAATAACTTTACATTTTTTTTAATGAATAAAATTCACTGATCATGTACATTATGCTGTTTATATTTTGTATATTTTCTGTCAGAATGCAGTTTTTGGCCAAGAATATTTCTTTTGTTTATTCATTCTTCAATTGCAAAATAGCGACTGATGAGAACCACAGACATGTATCTAGGGCTGTCACAGTTGACTGATTTTTGTCATCACGTGAATGCTGCAGATGCGAAAGCTCATAAATACCACTTATATCAATTAGTTTCGTAAGTACCTACCAATGCTATAGGGTCTGGGGTAGTGGGCGTCTTCAGCCTTCTGGGGGTTTGACCTAGAATGCCTGTCACATCATATTGCGATGGGATTGGTAACTTCTTTGGTGTATCTAGATGTATCAAAGAGAAACTATTATTATAAGTACTGTATAAGACTGTAAGTGTAACAATTGGTACCACTCATTGATCTGAATCCATCATTGAGACACGCCCTATTGGTAGTTATGTACAGTTTTGATCTTACCCATGTGTATTTTGAAGGTGTATGGGGTGACAAGACCCATCTTGGTTGGAACCCATCTCTAGTTTATGTGTAGAACATTTACTACATGCTCAGTTTAAAAGGCGATGTTAGACAGTTTGTCTACACTAATAGGAACAAGAGCAAAGTTGTGTTGCAAAGTAGAAATAAAATAAGCTAAAAAAGCTGATTAAAAACAGGATAGATCACATACAAAAATGTATGAGTTGAGTGAAAGAGGACCTTGTGGAAGAATGGAAAGAAAGAAAAGATAAGAAAACATGTGATCGAATACAGCTTTTTAAAAAATGATGAATTGATGATGATGACAATGATGATGACGATATGGTTATGATGACGATATTGATTGTGGTGATGATTATGATGACAATAATTATGATGATGATGATGAGCATGATGAAAATGGGTGTGATAATGATGAGCGTGATGATGATGATAATAATGATATTGGTGATGATGATATTGGTGATGATGATGATGATGATGATAATATGATGATGATGATGATGATGATGATATTGGTGATGGTGATGATGATGATAATATGATGATGATGATGATGATGATAATGATATTGGTGATGGTGTTGACGATGATGATGATGATGACGATGATGATGACGACAACAACGACGATGATGGTGACGACGATGATGAGGATGACGAATGTGATGATGGTGTTGATGAAGTTGTTGAAGATGATGATGATGCTGATGATAAATATGATAATGATGACGACAACTACAAAAACAATGATTACAATAAAGACCACAAAGCAAAATAATCTACATAGTCCAACTAAATATAGTTTCCATATGCTAATGTGCAATGATGATGATGATGATGATAATGAAGATGATGACAAAAATGACAATGATGATGATGCAATTTTTTTATAATCTCTGTCAATTATTCTTACATGTACTGTACTTAAGTGCTGAGCTTGGCATGGCTGACACTCCAAGACCTGGTGTAGCTGCTTGGTCTAGTAATCCCATAGCTAAAACAACTGATTAAGGAAATAATAAAACAATTCTGGTAATATAATTAATAAATATACAGTTGAACCTCCCACGGGTCAGGAAAAAGTGTCCGCTTATGGGAGGTCCGCTTACGAGAATTTCCCTCGATAGAGGACCAAAGTTGTATATGCCCTTATGTCTCACAATTCACGGCTTTCTCAGCACAAATGGCCTCTCAAATTTCTAGTCACCACATTGTACAATTTTTAAAAATATTTTTTATCACTTTTAAGATTGGTTCAATAATATGTTTCTCAGCCATTACAGCATAAGGGCTATTTTGTACAAATATTTGTATTCGTTGTACAGAAAAATCACTAAATTTTCTGTGGTGTCCGCTTACAAGAGGCAAATTCACATACAAAAATTCAAAATTTGAAGACAAAAAGTGTCCACGCCTGCTTACGAGAGGTGTCCGCTTACAAGAGGTACCAAATTCACTAATTAGATAGGAAGAACGAACAGTTCTTTCAATTAGTGTCCGTTATGGGGGGGGGGGGGGCGTGTCCGCTTACGAGAGGTGTCCGCACAGGAAGGTTCAACTGTACTTTATTAATACTGTCTACCCTACAAAAACTGACCACCATTTGAACCGTAAGTTTGTTTGGTTTCTAGACAACTTGATTTCAAGACTCAAGTTATGCTTGTAATTATTTACATTGACTTGACTTTTTTTGGCACTATATATTGAAAAAGGTAAAATCTTAAAAAAAAAACATTAAAATATATACAATATCACAGTTACATATAACATACAAAAATTAATTTCACCAAAAATATTTTAAAAGATTACTATAGTCAAAATGATCCTCAGTCCTAAGACTTAATTCCAAAGGGTCCATAAGGACTAGGAAATAATTCCCTGATCTAAGAAATAAACAAAGGTTCAGTTTAATGTCAAATTTGGGTTTCTGTAGGAGCTACACAGGCAGGAACTTTTTGCTTGATAACCAGAAACAATGAAAATCAGTCTACAAGATCGGCTGTTTGTGTTCTAGGCAAGACACTTTATCCACATTGCCTCTCTCCACCCAGGAGTATAAGTGGGTACCTGGGAGGTAAAAATGCCATATGCGCTGATTAAGGCTTCAACATTATGGAATGGATTCTATTCCATAGGTGTTTGTTCCAATGACTGGGGTAATAGTTGTGAAGCACTTAGAGGCCTTGGCAGTAAGCGCTATATAAATGTCACATATTACTATTATTATTTGTTGTTGTTGTTGTTGTTGTTCTTGTTCTTGGTCTCGTTTTTCTTCTTGTTCTTCTTGTTATTATTATTATTATTTTCTACCTCTGAGGAGGCTTGAGCACCCTAAACACCCCTTCTGGATATGCCACTGAATCACAAACACTAGAATTATTCCCATGACTGTAAACAGGCAATGCCTAGGCCTCATAGGAGTCTTAGCTTATAAGTATGATTTAGTGTATCCATCCTGTGGGTGAGTACTTGATACTGGATTTGTTGAATAATAGTCCTATAAATCAATCATTCTTAAGGTTTTTTTTCAGGTAACCAGTTTCAGATTCAGTATGGTAACAGATAGCCATTGAAACAATACCTATGGAAAAATATAAAGGTTAAAGTTTGTATATTTGTAAAGCTCAAAATACTTGGTGTTTATGTGCTGTAAAAAAGTGAGAGGAGAAAAAATATTTAAAAAATAGAAAAAAAAGATCTCCAAGCCAGTACGCAAATGGCATGGGATACACCTGTATAGCTGGCCAAGCATCATGTGATAATGTACCTTAGCCAGCACTCAATGATTTTTGGTCATCCTGAATATGGGCACCTCTTATTCTGGTAGAACTAGTAAGAAACTAGCTATCAATGGAATCATTGTACGTCATGAACTACAAAGAACAAAACAAGTGTATTTTAAGTTGAGCTTTAAAAATAGATACAGAGACCTGCGAATAGATAACGATAAAAAATGTTAAAAAATCCAAATACCTACATATGTAATACTTAAATATGTTAATGTTGCAAATATATTCAGCCTATTTGACAATTGTATTGCATATGTACCTACTTATATTCCTTGCTAGAGAGTGACATAGAGAAAAAATGTCTTCGACCAGAACACAACAAACTGAAAAGCTGTAAAGATTATAAAATTGACACAGAAATATAAAAAACTCACATCATTTACTGATTACAATGTATGAAAAAAAAATCTATTGTTCAAATATTGATTTTACAAGGATACATCTTCTGATCCGCTCACTATGGTTTTTCTGACCTCGAATAAAACTGCTATTTTTCTTTGCACTCTTTGTCATGGATCTCGGTACGGGTGAATTTTCATCCAACCCAAATGGAAGTGATCTTTAAAAAAACACAAAGGAATATCCACAATCATTAACAAAATCATTATATTCCAATTCCTTTCAACGTTAATGGCTCAAATCGTTAATTTTAAAAATTAAAATAATGTTGACGCCAATTCAGTTACAATTATTAGGCCTAAAAAGAATATTTACGTTGCTGCCAACTCCAGCTGACCCGAAATATTTAAAATCAGGTTTGGGTCTTTTTTATATCTTTGATATAACTCAATTTTTTGGTCAACCACACAAAATGACTATGAAAATTGTGACATTTATCTGCAATGCTATACTATAAAATTTCCTTGGTAGTAAGTAGCATTTAGTATAACCCTACTCACTGCTTTACAATTCAAATTGAAAATTCAAATAGGGCCTACTAATACCAAGAGTTAATACAGTAGTCTGTTAAAAAGAAATTTTAAAAAATGGCTTTTAATTACTTAATTTATATGATTATTTTATGGATAACTAAATAAGGAAATCATCTTAATATTACAGGTATATTTTGTTCCAACTAGATGCCTGAAAACAAACGAGGACAGAGCCTTTGCAGTTGCAGCTCTTAAATGTAGAACAATCTTCGTGATTCCTTCTGAGGATCATCTTCAATTTGGGGAGATGCGATCAAGGCCAGGTAGGCCTACATCCTCAAAATTCGCTCCACAGTCTCCACAATATCCTATTTAATATCCTTATTTAATTTTGTGTGATTTTGTGTGTTTGCACTCTCGACCCCAAATGATAAATTCATCATTGCCAAATACTCCGCGGAGTGGGGTACGGTGCTAGGCCTAGAATTACCGGTGACTAATATGCCTGATTAATAAACCAATATTTTTAGATAACTTACAGTTAGACAAAAAAAAACAATGTGGGAAGAGAATTTTCCCTTTCGTGAATTTGCTGCGTTTATTTTTAATGTAGGCCAAAGCCTTCCCTAGACTAGCGCACGCCCTCGGGCCTGGGCCCTAGGCTACGTACGTAGGGCGAAAGTCGGCACCAATTTGATTTTACGAATCCTCACTTTAACGTACGGCCTCTGGTCCTGTGCCGTATGTAAAAACGGTGTTCTACTGTACCTGCATCAGAATAATAAACGTAAATCAAACAATATAATAAACTTATATTTTTGACTTACTACAGTAGGCCTTTCATTAGAATCTAGGAGGTTTCTGATGAAATGTATTGCCTATTTCCCATTGGGTGCCGCCTACATCGTTTCTGGGTTATGGGCCTTTCCAAATCTCTTAGGTTGCTTTCCTGTCTATCATTAATTTATTATTAAACATTTTTATATTTAGTTAGATAATTTAGTAATTCGCTTCCCAATTGGCTTAGAAACCAAAAGGTACTGGGTGTGGAAAGCAGGATTTCTTGCCTTGAATAAGACCATTCATAGAAGCCTATGTGAAGAGTGACTATCTAATGTGGCTGTAGAGGTTGCCTAGACGAGTCTAACTTTGGCTTGAAATATTAGAGAAGATTTGGAAACACTATTTAAAGAAGACTGTACACATTAAATATTTTTATATATAAGGGTTTATATGTTGTAAATGTGTTTATTTGTACGATTAAGACTAGGTTTAAAAGTGTTAATTCATCATTCATCATAAAAATATATACGTTAACAAAAACGAAGAAAAAGATTGAAAGTAGATAAGGAAATAAATCATGGAGCGGCTCAAAAAGGTTTCCGAAAATAAATATAAAGTATGTGTTTATACATAATTTTGGGACAATAATCATAAGACGCTACAGTAAATATCCAATCAGCCTATCACGTTTCATAAATTTGAATTCAAATTTTAGCCTTCTCTTCTTATTTTCTTTTTTTCTTCTTTTTCTCTTCTCTTTTGTATAGTTTATGTTATGTATAGTTTATGTTCTGAAGCAACTTACAACTCCTATCCTAAAAATGTAAAAAATGAACAAAATATGTGACATATTTCTATGCCCAAACCGGTATATTGCTGCCACGGGGAATGTTACCTAATAAGCACACCATCATCATTAACAAAATATTACATGCTGTTCCCATCCCATTTACCGTCAAACCCGCTTCAGCTATTGCCAAAGCGGGTCGTCCAACCTCTTTTTGCAACAAAGTTTTATCTGTCAATCTTACTCACATCAAAAGAAATTGCCGCGATTGACAGCAGTTGTTTCAA
>JAOTQE010143224.1:0-11578 GCA_025631205.1 Nesometra sesokonis | reverse complement strand
TGGGCCAAAGGCCTTTTATAAAAAATGAAATAAATGTCCTTGGCCATTATGGGTCAAGGAACGAAACGAAACGAAACGATTCTTTCGACTGCATTGAGATTGTATCTGTTACAATACTATCAACAGGAACAACTTTTCCACTAGAGTAATTAAATAAGAAGCGTAAAGACACCATGAACTAAAAAATTGGAAAATGTAGTGGTGCTGTAGCTTGGTGTTTAACATACCTGCCTACCAATACAAAGGTCGCGGGTTCAGTCCTGACCAAGCCCAAGAATTATACTTAAGGCCGATCCACACTTGAGCAATGTGTTCGATGCGATAGACACCGAGCTATTCTTTTAATGTGTGCTTTAGCAACAAAACAAAATATATTCTGAGCATTATTTGGAGTATTTAGTAGGAATAACATCTTACCTGGACTTTAGATATTTTATGAATAACCACAGAAAAATTCCACCAGCTATAGCAAAGACGGCCACGCCAAGCATTATGACCACTACTGTTAATAAATTAAGATAATAATAGTAAACTGTGGCAAGGCATGGACAAACCACCAAGTTGTTGCACAGAAAGGTATTGAGAAATAAGCAAATAAAGAACAGGAAATACAAAGCAAATAACTGTATATTTTGTTCCATAACTTTAGTTTCAGATGTCCGATTTTGATAATTGACACCTCAATTTAAAGCTTATAAGAAATGTAATGAGGTTTCAATGTTAACTCTTGTTCCAATTTTACAACTGTGTGGTATCACCATCGACATGCCTCAAATATAGGTTATTTCGTGAGATATTTCAAATAAACTTAAAATAGTCACTTGCTTTAGGTGCCATTTCCGTTTTTACGTCCATTCAAATTACTTTTGTATCTTGAAATGTGACACAAGACATATGTAAATAATTGAAAATAATTTGTGTTAGAGCCAAATTTTATTTTACTTAAAAAACCTATGGTTCAAACATTCAATTTTTACATATACAATATATACGACTCAAAATGATCTTACTTATTCAATGTATACTGATAAGTAATTTTAAAATGCAGTTTCCTCAAAACTTTTATTGTTCATAATTTCACAAAGAAACATAGTATGAAACTGATTGTTTCTGGTATGTTAAACATTAACAAATACGTAGCTTCATAACATATAATAAAACAAATATTATCCTTTGGCTTGGCTCTGCCACGTTTTATTGAATGACGTGATAGAAAATGTTGTCTACATATTTTATTAATGGGATAGAAATTGTTTTTTTTTTTATTGAAACAACATTTAAATTATTAAACTAAAATATTTGAAGAGTAAAATGACTTTAAAATGACACGAACGGCTTCTTTAGAAAAAAGGCAATCTGCCACAGACTGACCTCTAGAGGGCGATCTGCCACAGCCTGACCTCTAGAAGGCGATCTGCCACACACTGACATAGAAGGTGATCTGCCACACATTGACAACTAGAATGCAATCTGCTACAGACTTCTAGAAGGCGATCTGCCACTGACAGGCTTCTAGAAGTCCGTTGCTAATGTATGGGAGAAGCTAATTTGATCCGGAGACGAGAAACCAATTTCCTCAACTGAGACAGATTTGGTTTATATGTTTAGACATCTCGAGGCCAGTTTGTTAGCAGGTCTAAAAGACCGTGATTCATCCGGAGAAGCAGTTTCTGGAGAGAACATCAAAAATATCAAGGAACGTTGGCACTCAAATAGTTTTGTTTGGTGACAAGAACTTTTCTCTTTCAATACCAAATCATTGAAGGTAGAACAAATTATAGTTTATAATACAATACGAACCCAGTAATCCTTTTTTCATTCCTTCTTCGGGCTTCTTTGTAATTTCGAACTCTACAAATGTAAACAGTAAACAAGTATAATGCATTCTGTAATTCTGTATTTTGTGCATTTTGAACATCAAAAAATCGTAATTTCGACTTCTTTTAAAACAGAGTTAATTAAATCTAAACTAACTATGTAAGTCATCTGATTGATTGGTCCACTAGATTCGGCCAGTTTGCAATCAATGGTTTGAATGAAGTTTTATTTTATTTATGCCCAAGTGTGTTTTAATTATAATATGTTAGTACAATATTCAATTTTAATCAATTTCAATGTAATCTTTATTAATTCCATAATTAAGTTAAAATACACTAAAATGCAAATAAAATAAAGATATAATGCTGATAAAAGATGAAAATAGTTCTTTATAAGATTAATGATATAACTGTACGGAGCTTGTAAAAATTATTAAGTAAAAAGAACTTGTTTAACAATTAAATGGTACATGAATTTATATTCATTTATCTAACTGGCAAATAAATATATATTTATTTATATAAATTATAGTAGCAAAAAAATGTTATTGTTAAATTCTATAAAAGCTGGGGTGTGCACTCAATCCCATGATAATGTAAAGAATACGTGAAAATAAATTCATACTTGATAAGTATTTCCTCAAGGTATGTCTTAGTTCTCAAGTTATACCTGTTGTATGATATATCGGTTTCTTCGACGATTGAAGTCTCGTTCCTGGTTCCCATGACAATGTTGGTTCTGATGAAAATATTGGTTTCGGTGACAACGTTGGTTCCTTTGACAGTGTTGGTTTCGGTGACAATGTTTTTTTGCTAGTTGCTGTACCTTTAGTATTTTCATCGCTTGAATGTGTAGTTTCAGATTTTACAGACATTGAACTATAAGCAACATCCAACGTAGTTTCCAATCATACCGATAACGTTCTATCTAAGGAAGTCTGCGTCACCGAAGCATCTGATGTCAACACTACCGGTTCTTTTGATGTCGGAATATTTGCAAATGTTGTAGATTCAGTGGAGGGTCTGTGCGAGTTAGTAGTTTGCTGCCAATTTTCTGAGAATTTTGGTGCAAAGGCAGTTGTGTATTGAATCGGTATATTTGACGACGGATTCTGTAAAGTTGTGGCAGTGGATTTGGATACTGGATCTTTTGACGGTGATTCTTTTACAGTTACCTGTGATGTTCCAGATTGAGAAGCGTGTGTAATACGAGTGTTTTCACTTAAAGGGTCGGTTGTAGTGGGCATCATACTTGACGTCAAAACCAATGGCACTTCAGTCGTTTCCAAAGTTGAAATCATTATGGTTGTCTTTGGTTTAGTCGGCAAAGCTAATATGAAAAGAAGCATAGTTGTGATCACAAAAAAGTGTAGTGTACCCAATATACACAGCTAAGCAAAGTGATTTAGCACACATCTGGTATTTGTTTACATTTTGAAAATCTTCAGGTACCAACCTAAAGATTTTCAAAATCTAAACAGATACCAGTGTGCTAAGTAACAGCTGGAAGGGTTACCGTTTACCATTAATGTCAGAAAAAATATAGCATAGCCCTACATTTACAAATAAAGTCTGGTGGACTCCACCTCGCATTGGATAGACATGTTGCAACACCGTATCCCATCATTTGAAAGCCACTGTAACACTCATAAATAACGATTCCTCGATATGCAGATGACATCACAACGTAAGATGAAAACAAAATGTCAGGTGGAGACGATGTGCAGTTGACAGCTGTAAAGAGATTTATTTGTATAAGACAACAAAATGTTTCAAAACAATCTGAGGACCAGACAAAATTTAATAATTCTGTAATATTTTGCTTACTCGGTAGTCGACAAATACTGGTTAGAACACTCGCCAACCACTCTAAGAGATTCGGGTTGAATTTATGGTGAGTAAAGTCATTCGTTAGCTGAAGTATAAATGGACACTTTTTAACATATACCAGGGGTTCAACAACCGGTATGAAAGAAATGTCCACACCACACAATACCAAGGTTTGGAACAATGGGCTCTTAATAGGTCACTTACTGTATTTTCAATTATAAATATGGATTAAGAGTAACCTTATTTTAATTTCAAGGCCAATTTTTGGATTTTTTTGTTTTTCATTATTATTTTGTAAGTTTCCTTAACTCTTTCTTGCTTTAAATGCTTATCATTTGTTAGAGACCTGTATTTTTATAGAAAAGGCTTACATTTTTTCTTTGCAATACAATTACAGTACTTTTACTATTGAAATCACCATAAACACACATGATTCATTAAACAACATTACAACATTTAAAAATTAAGTATAAACGAATTCATAACTACATTACATTACCAAGACAAGTCGGCTGTTTTCCGAGCCACTGTTCATTTCCGACACATTTGATGATAGCTGAGCCACTGAGGATGTAACCAGTCTCGCAAGTGTAGCTGACGGTGTCGCCAACGTCGTAGCGTGATTGGCTGGAATTAGTAACTACTCCATTGGGTATTCCGCCCGGGAAACCACAATAATCGTCTGTATTTAATGAGTCTGAAAAAATATATTGGATGTAAAATGTATGCCTAGTTGTGTATACAATTGATCTTTGTTATTATTTCATGCTATTTTATAATTCCTACATGCAAAATACTTAAAATGTGTGTATTTTGTTGGTTTTTTAAATATTTATTTGCAATGAAACCTCTTCTACATTTAATACACCAGTATCCATAAAGACAAACTGTATTTATTGTTGCTACGAAATTTACAGTATTGTGAGTAGACGTTTTTATGATCCAGAAACGTCTAGTTTGTAAGATTTGTAAAAGGGTAAGAGGGTGGAATTACATGTTTAGTCGGCTAACAATAAGCTATAATATGACGATACGATGGTTGTGAGCAGCAACCCATAAATGTAGCTTAGCTATATAATGGTAAACCGTTGAATTCCGTTTGAAAAAATAACACCCTCAATCAAGGTGGGTTTACCATGTTAAACTACTAGGAAGATCTACAAAGAACCACAGAGAACTACCTAGTAACTAGGTAGTATGTTTGTTGATGTTATTGATTCCTTAAGTTCAATAAGTAACTGATTGTCATGGTGTCAGTTCTAATTAGTCTAAAGGTCTATTAATGGTTGTATTTTCCTATTGTAGGGTATTGTTGACCTCATCTTCGGTAGGCTCCCTTGGGATGTTTATTGAGAGATTTATGGGTCTTGGTTATAATGGAATATTATAGATAGGTAGCAAGGTTGGTATATGGTAGTTATTACAGTGTTAATTCTGTTAACTACCTATATCTACCTTTTCATCACCATTATCTACCATGTTAACAGAGTTACGTTTTTCAAAGGGTTGAGCCACTGTTACGTTACCGCCTGTTATGACTCTTTCGGGGTATGGGGTGTCCGGTTCCTTGACCACGATTCGATGACGATAATGAGGGAATAATTATAATGCGCCAATTCTAAAAGAATAATCAATGGCACAGTATTCTATAAGAGTTGCCTTACAATTGAGTTTTTTTATATATTAACTTAAATAACTGTAAAGAGGATGATGTTGATTAACAGAAAGAGGAAGTTTATTGCAAATCGAAGATGCAGAGAAAGTGAAGGTGTGGTTATCATAAGTCGCAGTACGCAATCGAGGAAGACGGAAATAATTTATTTTTCAGAAAACGAAGACGACGAGATGGTACATGCCGGGAATCAAGATTAAGGATATACGATAGTCGTTAGAGTGATAAAGCTTTATACGTTAAAATAAGAATCTTGAAGTATATTCGTTGCTGGAAAAGAAGACAGTGAAGAGTCTTAATTTGGTGTTAGAGTGCATATACAATCAGCATAAATTATTTTCTGAAAACGATAGAAAGAGAAGGGTGAGTGGGGGATACCAAACAGAAGAGAATTGTAGTAGTTACGTTTCGAGGAAATAAAAGCATGGACAAGAGGTTGAGCATATTTGGGAATAAAGTATTTCCTGATTCTGTTAATGTTTCGAACTGAACTAATAATGTTTTTAAGGTAAGGAACTGATCTACAATGACACCAAGATTAATTTAGAAAGAAAAACAGTTTTGTTTGAGGATTAAACTTTAACAGATTGTTCGACATCCATATTTCTATTTCAGAGACACAATCTTGAAGTTTGGTAAAAGCAGAATGAGGATTTGCAAGGGTAAGAATGTAGAAATGGATATCATCAGCGTACATGTAACATTGGATCTGTTTTGAACACAAAATATTGGCCAAAGAACACAGTCCCTTGTGTGTTTTAGGTGAAGAAAAAGATTGATTAATGTTAACTTGTTTGTAGAAAAATGAAATGTAAGAAAAAAAACAATTAAGAACAGTACCATCAGAGACGCCAGGTTTTAGAACAACAGGTTAAGTAGAACTGAATGGTCAATTGTTTCAAAAGCTGTGGGTAAATATAAGAGGACAACAGTTACTGCCTGGCTATCATCAACAAAATGTAATATTTACTTTGTTTAGAGAAGTGTCAGTACTGTGACTAGATTTATAAGCAGATTGATATGTTTCAGAAAGATTTTTTGAATTACGGTAGGTAGTCAATTGAGAGAAAAAACATTTCCAAGAAATTTGGAAACGAAGGATGAGTTGAAATTCGGACGGTCGTTTGTCAAGTCCTCATGGTCAAATCGGCCTTTTAAATAAAGTTTTAACAGAAGCTCATTTGAAGGACTGTGGAAAAATATCACCTGCCAATGATTAGTTAATTATACACATAAGCATGACCAAGGATAAAGTTCATTGGAGCAAGCTTTAAGAATGAAAGTTGGCAGAGGATTTAATATGGAGGTTGAGTTAGAAGTTAAACTTAATAAATATAATGTGTCAGTTAAGTCAATACTAGTATAACTATCAAAAAACAAAAGTGCATTCTACATCATCACAGCTTGCTAAATTCAAATACAAACAAATGTGAAACGTATTCCGTCAATCTTTGTGGGGAAAAAACTAAATAAAAACGTTCAGCAAGTTCAGAAGTTTCATCAGATAACGGAGCGTTGACCGATAAATGTTGATTAGGTTGGGTACTAATTTAACTAATACCAATTTATAGTGACTTAAAAGTTTCAACTGAATATTTTAGTCGGTCAATATCGGACCCAGTTTTGCGTCAGCGATTCAGATTTTCTGCAATTTTTTTTGCAGATGCACATAATTATGTGGTAGGATCTTTCGTCTCTGTTCATGTTATTGAGGTGTAGTTTTATGTGAATTGCTTTTCTTATTTCCTTTGTGTTTCAATCTGTAAACTCCATTTACTTACTATCTTGGTTTTTTTGGATCATAAAATATAAACTTACTATATATTATGCCATGTTGGCTCCCATGAATCTTTCCACCAAAACTTACCATAGCTACAGATGTATCTTGATTCTTTACTACAATCTCTGTCGTTCCAGTCATATGAATGTACTTTTAACATGTTGACACAATTTTCTATGTTAGAACTTGGCTCAGAAGGATGCCACGATGAATACGTTAAATTCAATCCTGAATAATATGTATAACGATAGTGTTTATAATTTAATCAGTCTAAAAGAAAAAAAGGCATTTCACCGTTTCAACTGCGCATGTGCGTGATTAAGGTCAACTCAGAAAACGACGCGTAGATTATTGGAAAGGAATATAATTGCCGCGCGTCGTTTTATGACTTGACCTTAATCTTGCACATGCGCAGTTGAAACCGTGAAATGAATTATTGTAATTGTTAATATATTATATGCACAATGGATTCCCTGAAAAGATATATAATACAGATGACAACAAATAAAGAGTAAAGTAAGCATTGAAATACTTTATGTTCATCTCTAAATACAACACTCACATTACAAAAAGGTCGCCTAGGAACTACTTCATCTTAAATGGGTCCTTAAGCCATCGTGAAGACAGACAAGGATATCTTTCTGGTAAAGATAAATTGTTTTATATAAACCACTTATAAGGGCTAAAAATCATTATGCTGCCCAAGCATATTATGTTTAGAAATTTGAGTGGGTAGGTCAGTCGGAAAATTGGTACAGAGTACGGTCTTTTCTCAGTAATACGACCTTTTTATTGTCTATGTTTAAATTTCATATGAGTATTTTTACAATTTCCAGTTAGTTTTATGTATTTTTTACAGTTTCCTGATTATTTTAATGAATTTAGCTAAAAATCGGGAAATGTAAACATGTAAAATAGGCAAACCCTGATTGTTAAGATTTTAGGTCGGGTTAGGCAACAAAAGTTTGTTTAATAATATGGTTTTTTTTTTGTCATTATTAAATAGGACTACTGTATAATGTTATTCTAAATATTATACAGTGAACATTGTATTCAAAATAATAATGTACATTTTAAACTAACCGTTCGTCCATTTCCATAATCTTGGATTGGCATTCTTCTGCTTAGCACCTATCCAGTACTCGACCCCACTATGTTCCTGATATTTCAAAATCAACCCTTCAATATATTCTTGTGTAATTTTATCCATGAGTTCAGCAAGCCGTCCTGCAATTGCTGGTCCGTTATCATACTCTTGGTAGTAATACTTGCATCGGTCACTTGCCCAAATCCAATCCATATTCGCCGATGGATTGAATACAAAACAGTACTCTTTGTTGCTAATTTTCACCGTGCCATATTGTTTAAAGTCTCCACTCCCACCGTAAAATCCAGGACATTTATCGTCTTAAAATGAAAACACATTCATGTTGATGATTAACATATAAAGTGTATGTATTAAAATACTTCATGACAGTGTAATTTTTTGTTTGGTAGGAAGTATTAGAACTATGATAATGGATGTGGTTTTCTTACTTTGAGGTCTAATGAAACATTTTAAACATATAGAAACATTACAATAATATTTCCTGATGTAGAATAAAAAGTATGTTATTAATGTCCAGAGTTCCAAATGCTTTATATCTTTACTTCCACTTAAGCAGGACATTGATTTTGTTGTCTCGAACAAGGAAAATATGTTATAGCATTTTCAATATTTCACAGATAAACTACGATAAATTTGAAGAACACATCAGAAGGATCTTTTTTTAGTTAATTTTCAACCAAAAAGTACTATTTAATTGGAACTTTACGCACTGTTATTAGCCTTATCTGCTGATTCCCCTTACAATAGGTCACTACATCCGTGTATCCAGCTATCTATTTAAATGTGCCGCGATCGCAAATGTTCCCAGGGCTTTAATTTCTCAACGAGTCAGAACAAAAATTATATGGATAGAGGTTATGGATATTCTTCTTTAGTGTAGCGGGAACATGGCTCTTTCATAGGACAACAATGTGGCCCGTACACAACTAGCGGTTGATTAATTAGTTATTTTAAAATAAAATTTGACGGAATTGTTTTTGTCGATTTTTGATTTTTAATTATATATCATAATTTCCAGTATTAGGTTTGCTTTAATTTAGTTTGGGGCAATTTTTAATTGAAGTAGTAGTTCATGATTTGTGGCGATGTAAAGACAAAAATAACCAATTTTTCACAAATTATTCTGAAAGCAATGGGAATTCCCGCTGTGAATGAGTGCTTACACTGTCTTGTAGCATAGGGAGATAAAGAGATTCATGCACACATCATTCACGAAACGAAACACTGTAATAATGTTCGCTGATGTGTTAAATAACAAACATTAGCATACGTTGTGTGTTGAGGTCATGTCGACCGTCACAAACTGCTTGAAATCATTTCCTTGAACCAGAATTTTTTTTTTACGTTTCAAATAAAAACAGAAAAACATATTCAATATTTATAGATACATTGAATGATACCTCATGCACAGTATTATGATTTGTTCGGCAATTTTATCGACGTTGGCTATAACCAATACCGGAAGATGGCTTCATTGTGTTATAATATCGGCGGCATCATAATCATGACGAAACATTTATAATACCGGAATTCAAATACAGTAGTATGGCAGTTTACTAGTCAACACTGGGATAAATTAGGACGAGTGGTTTTGTAACTACAACATTATGGGATTCTCTAGTTGCTACATGGCGATGAAGTTGGCGAGATTTAAGTCAAGCTAAAATAGCACAAGCATGAAAGACGTCAACAATAGTTTTAATAGTTTTATTGTGACAATCTCTTGAATGGCAATACACTTGACGAAAAAAATATTGGGTAAAGATGATGACGACCGAAAATACGAAATACGACAACGATGACTGACGACAATAAGACGGGGGTATTGCAGATAATGATAGCCACTGTGGTGATGAAATTTATACGATCAGGTTGAAGATTCCGCTGACAGTTTGACGAATACGAAAACGCGATGATAATACGCCCAATGATAAGCACGACGATAACGACAAACGATGACGACAAATCCAATGATACGCATGACGACGAGGACACGCAATGACGACAAATCCAATGATACGCATGAAGTTGAGCATGCGAAGACGACAAGCACAACGACATGCATAACGATAACACGTGATGACGACAAGCCCAATGATAAGCATGACGACGAGGACGGTAATGACGTCAACGGATGGTGATAGTAAATCTGGTGATGTTGTATAATAATATTATAAAATGGTATTATCAATCGTAAGACTTGAACCAACCAAATTGGCAAATATATCCAATTTTTTGTGTACAATCAGTACTAGACCAGCTTGTCGTTCCCTTCATAAAACCACAACTCCCGCTATCAGCGGCTGATTCAGATTCCCAATTACTGTAGCTCATAGGAAAATCACCTAAAATTGCAAATACATCAATAGATTCAAATATAACAGCTACAGTATATCAATAGTAAATTAAATTATTACATTTCAATTATAAATCGTCCTACTATGATTATGTCGATATTAAAGGTCCACCACTAATTCTAATTATAAAAAATTAATGCTAAATTTGATCGTAGGTTATTGTATTAACATGTATATTACTTATATGCCCTTGTATTACTTCTAAACATGAAATAAGAAGATAATTTGAGTGGACCCTAAAAATAAAGTTTGATTTGTGTAAAGTCTAAATCTAGTAACCAACGCACGGCGAGCAAAGTGTAGTACGTGCGTGCCACGTATGGATAGGCTTTTATGGATATGACATCCGCGCAGATGGCCTACAGCCTAGAAGCCTAGTACTTAGGAAATATCGAAGAAATCGTCCAAAGCCTAGAATGACAGTGTTTTGACTTTTCCCTGGTTTCTACTCCAGAAAAAAAAACTATAAACAAATAAGTCAATTGATCCATGTTTATTATTTTTACACATAGAATTACACATAGAAACAAGTAAAATTTTTTTTAAATGGATTGATTTGAAGGATTTTTTAAAGGAATGCTCTGTATGATTCAATAAGACAATATTTTATTTTCAATAAGCCCGATAGCCTTGGTGATTACCGCCCTCACTCTTAGATATCGTTATCAAATGATCAAACGAGTTCTTATAGAACGCTTTCATTCTTACTACAAATGGCAGTTACATTCTACACGCTGTTTTTAAAAATTTCTTTATTATTCAATCAATATTTTCCATTACTACACAACAGTAGAGAACAGTAGAAAATTACCGGCATCGTACCGTATTTCCCAGATGGCTCATCAACATATCCAACCCTTACCTTACTCACGATATTGGATATGTCCCTGTAACTAACATGCCATCTAACGCAAACTTACTGTAAGTCCAATACCACTCCATAACTTCATACAGACCAATCCAATAGTTATGATCCTCACTGCCATATTTCTTATTTATCTTTTCTACGACTCC
>JAOTQE010143213.1:0-11579 GCA_025631205.1 Nesometra sesokonis | reverse complement strand
GGCTTAGACTTCCTAGATGAAGACGCCGAAGCAGCCATGCTTTACAATACGAAAATTTACTTGCAGGCCTAGGAAAAACAATCTCCAAAAATAATTGTAATCCTCAGTAAATCCAACACCCGAATTCAATTATCACTTTGAAAGTAACTGTTACTGGACAACCTTGAAGTATTATTTCAATAAAATTTACAGTAAAACTTGCAAAAAATGTAATACAAATCCCAACAACTCCACGAATTTTTAATACACGTCTGACCACCAGTGACGCCCTCTATTGTTGTTTTCTTTATCAATTTGAGATCGTTTGGTTTCATCATTAAAGACTTTAGTTTCTTTGATTTTTACCTATGTTTTCTACGGAAGTTAGAGAAGAATTCTTTACATTTATCTAAAGCTGAGTTGGATTTTAATTTTTTAAATAATTGCAAGTCACTTGGCGAATTTCCTAAATTCATTTGTTATAAATAACTGTATCTAAAACCCAGGGCCAAGATGACCAACGAAATATGGAGAAAATTTATTTGAAAACCTAATGGAAAACATTGCATGTACTATGCATAAAATCATATGATCGGCCCCTTGTCCCAGACAAATTTGAGGTATTTTTATACCCAAGTCAAAAATTGGGGCGAAACGACTCGAGGACGAAACAAAGTCGGCTCTAGGCCGTTTGCTGTCTAAAAAGTTACCGCAGTTTGAGCCTACATCGTATGGCCTAGTTTCAATTACACCAATACGGTCACCCATTCTATCATTAGATTTATTCTACCTATCTTATATTGCTCATTTTACTATAAATCAAGCGCCTTACATTTTTACAACAATCTGTACCATATTTTTATCTAATTTGCCTTTTTGGTAATTCTTATACAACTAGAGAAACAATTTATTTTCGCGGTATAAATAGAGTAGTCTTCTGTTTACAGTATTGAATCATAAATTACAAGGCGTTTGGATAAGCGTCTAGCATTTGTAACTAAACTATGTTTCCATTGGTTAAAACGAAGATTTTGTTAATTTGGCCAATAATCTGCGCGCTTGTATATGTTATGGATTCGCTTGGTTGAATAATGCCCATGTGTTTGGAGTTGTCGATGGTCGTGTCGTAAGGAGCGTGTAAATGTGGTAAAAGTGTTTGTTGTTTAGGACTTATTTGTCTATAAAATGAGATCTCAGTACTATCAATTAATAGATAATTTAACCATTATAGTCAACCGGTGATGATTCACATTGTCTATGCTTTTCGCTAGGCCAAGCCTAGTAGTAGGGGTAGGACTAGGCCTAGCCTACTAGGAGCTAGGCCTTCTAGCGACCCCTTCTAGCCTAGTCTTGTAGGCCTAGGCTAGGTCTGGCTAGCGAGGCTAACCGGGTGAGGGGATGACAGTGTGACAGGCGATTGGGCCAACGGACTTTCGGACCCAATTGGTTAGACAATAGGACCCACTTTATTTGGGCCCGACCGATCGTCTATTGCTTTGGGCTCAGTCATCGCTGGACCCGGAAATGTTGTGGTCAACGGAATGGATCATGTAAAATTTACTAGCCTATGCCTAGCCTAATTTAAATGCCATAAGCCTTAAAAGGCCCCATAAAAAATATTTACTTGTTTCTGGAACACTGCATTAAGCTGGATCCGGAGTCGAGGCTAGGCTAAGAAAAAGCTTCAACTCTAGTAAATGGCGCAAATTTTAGTGGGTGGTTGGACTGGATTACCGTTGGACCATGCATTTTCAAGTTCAGATTTGAAATGGTTGACTGACTTTTCTGTTACAACTGCCTGAGGTAAAGCATTCCATAAAATAGTAGCTTTTCTGGTAAAAGAATCCCTCCTCAAATTTGTTTGTGAAAATTTTAATTTAAAAGGATCAAGTTAAAAAAAAGAATCATTTTCAAAGCAGTTTATAATTTTAAATATCTGTAGTATCAAATGGGCTCTATGTCTTCTATATGCAAGGGTGGATAAATTTAGAGATTTTAATAGATCTTAATACGATAAATTACGGATAGACAAAATTAGTTTAGTAGCCCGCTCCTGAACCTTCTCCAACATATATCCTCCTCCTTTCAACACAAGGAACTAAAAACAGCACTACAATATTCTAAAGTTGGTCTGATAATTGCCTTGTAACCCATCTTTGTTAAGAAATTGAAAGGCGCAATATATCATGCCCAACTTATGATTGGCTCGCTCTGCTACATCTGCCACATGAATATTAAAAACCAGCATAGAATATTAGTTTATCACCCCTGCGCAGATCACTTGGGCAAATCCCAATTTTTTTTTACTCAATTTACTATTCAAACGATGGGTTTTCTGTTATTCACTTGAAACTCTGGATTTTCTTAACATAAGTTAAAGTGAAAGATTCTAGAGCTCAGGACATGACCTTAAACTATATAAAACCAAGATCAAAACTAACATTAGAAAAAAAGGATATTAGGTCTGAATGATAAATGATTGGAACGTGTTGCCAAAGGAAGTTGTTAATGCAAAAACAGTAAATGCATTCATGTCAGGTATTGAAAAGTTAAACTGGTCTGGCCTCCTAAAAGTTCAGCACATATGCCTCTGAGGAAGACACACGTATGTACCAAAAGGGACAAGTGAGCCGGCTATAGATCTCGATGTGGTAATGGTAAATGAGCATCGTATTTGTGCGAGTCTGAAATAATGATGGACGATCTGGCCTATTGTGAGATCACTACCACATTGGAGGGTCAGTTTGAAAAAAAAAACCTCATCATTAGTTTTTATGCTTTAGTAGATAAACTAATAATTTTGTATGGGGCCAGGCCTAATATAATATTTTTTTTTTATTTTTTTATAATTAAATAAAGAATATAAATGTATATATTTTCAGTGTTTCGGTCTTGGTAACACAGGAATGATGTTATCAATGAGAATTTAATAATTGTCGAGTTGGCCCACATTGTCAATGGGCAGGACGTTACCACAGCAGAGAGTCCACTGTTATTTTACCGATACCCGTTTAGCAATTCTTTAGTCGTTTTTCGGCCATTATGAAAAAGCTTTTACGGGTAACACACATTCCTTGGCATAGGCCTAGCCGATTAATAATGAAGATAACCTGTTAACCCCATTCACAGCAAAAATAGACTTAGGCCTAGGCTAAATGTATGTCTATGGACGAAGGTAGGCATAGACACAGCCTAGCCTATAGTACAAGCCCATATGCTGGAACAGTTGGTGGGGGTTCTTCCTCCGAAAAAATAATGGACCAGTGTGAGATTTTTATTAGAAAAATAAAGGTAAAAATTTAAAAAAAAATAGTATTCCAAAACATAAGGTATACATTTTCCTTTGCAAATAGTGTATAATTTGTGAGTTTTTTAATTAATAACTGGGGGCTATTTAGGGATTATTTTGGTCACAAAAATATCTTCTGTGTTTTACTGGAATTAAATGACACTAAATACAACATACCTTATAGAGGGCATGTAAAAAATGGAGGTTATGCTTTAGAATTGCTTCATGTATGGTAAAATTTTCTCAGCTTAGGTAGATCTCCATAAGGAGTGGGGGATACTACAGACCAGCGTACGGGCCTGTAGTATTAGTAAGTTGTATTGCATAGAGAGTGGAGACTTGGTCAATTTGTACTAAATGGATGGGGACTTAATATCTAACCTAGGCTTAGTAGTAGTAAAATATCAGTGATCTGAAAACATTTTCACATCAGCTGAGCTAAACCAGTCGTACTAAACACCACCACCGCAACCACAAGAGACTACTAGAGGCTAAAGCAAAATCTTGCCACTGGGGAGTATTTATCTACGTAAAATTTCTTAGGAATAATAATATACATTTCAAAGATTAAAATCTTTGAGAAATTGTTGACGATTCTCAATTAATATTGGATAATGTACTCCCCGCTCAATTCGTGTCTGTATAGTTGTCAATTAAATGACAGTGACACAAACTGAGACATGCTTTAAAGTGGGTACAATCCAAAATGAATTTTCTTGATTTTTCAACAATTTCTTAAAGACTTTAAGCTTTAAAATGTATGTTTTATTAATTCTTAAGAAATTTCATGTTGGTAAATATTCTCTAATTGTAAGATTTTGTTTTGTATTGGGCTCTGGCGGTCTCCGTTGGTTGTCATTGTTGCCAGTGGTGTTTAATACGACCCGACCTAAACTACTTTCTTGCTATATGTAATATTTCTGTAATATTTTAATTTATTTTTTGGAAATGTTTGATTTTTTAATATGTATGTATTTTATTAATCTGTTCTTTCAGAATTTGATAATGTCACTCAAAAATGAAAAAGTAAAACGAAGGAAAAGGTAGAGTACTGCAAATGAAATACTACTTAATGTTACCGAATATACTTATATGCTTGCTTTATTAAAGCCTATTTATACTATGATGATATCAGTGATAAATAAATAAAATAAATTTTTGCAGTAAAAATTACAAGAAATTGTGGAAATATACCTGAATGACAGGTAAACCTTCATTTTGTATACGATAAAAACAAATAAATTTCACAAATCAAACCAAATGATGTCATAATCAATAAAAATGGTAAAATCATTGAAATTTATCGATTTTAAATTTTTGAGTGTTTATGATGTCATTTTAATACATTTTGATACACATTGCAATGCATGATGCAAGCATTTTTACGGCAGATTCATGTTGGTGTTTGTACGTATTATTTACAACATTTCGTCTATACACTGATATTAGAGTATGAACACATGCAAACACAGCAATATGAATTTGTTGTCATATAGATGCGCTTGTATAGATGTATGTAAAAGGCAAGAATAAATGTGAGGTCTCACCACAAAATGAGTCGCATCGTAGGTGAGGTCAAATTCAAAATTAAAAATCACCAAAATAGGCCTGAAGTCAACTTTTTTTAGAAATTTAGTTTTAATCAATTATGAGTACTATGGTACTTATATTTTATTAGATTTCATATATAGAGAGTGTCCTTCATGTAGATTTTCTGAGCTCTGTGGTCTTTTAATTGTTTATTTTTCAATTGTTTTATTAGTGATTTTTTCTAAACCATGTTATTTTGTGGTGAGACCTCACGAATTCTACAACCTCTGCACATGATGCGTTGTTGGCACAGGTGGCTGTTAAGTGCCAAACATTTGAAAAACCTTGTGCTACGCTGTCGCCACACGAAAATTTCACCACACATGTAAACTCTTAGATACAAGAAATGTAGAATATTTCTTATTATTTTTTGTTTTATATTTAAAGTAGAGGGAGGAGAAAGACAAAAGACGAGGAGGAGCCGATGATTGTTAATGATGATGATGATGTCACAATAACAGAAACAAAGTAAATATTGTTTATATTTTATTTAATTAGCCTTCCAAGAGCAAAGCTCAGGGTTATTGGTTTGACCCTGTCTTTCGGGCAGTCGTTGTGGTGGATTTGTGGGAAAAAGTTTATTATCATGATAGCTAAAATTCCTATTAGTTTAAAACTTTGCATACTGCAAGATTAAGACAAGATGGATTTTGATTTTTGTTCTTCTCCACCATTGTTTTCACCATAGCAAAATCCCATGGTATGGTGAAGACCTAGCAAATCGTTTTGTCATTTAGTTTTATAGCTGAATGATTCTGGATAGAGAATGAGATTAATTAACTGCAGTATATACCAGTACAGTATTTTAGTATCTGATAAATATAAAGTTTGTGTTTTAGAAAATAAAGCTGTTACAATACTCATGGTTCTGAGCAAATAATAGAATTTAAAAAAATAAAAATTGATTTTTGTGTAAAAATGGTTTTAAATATTGAATTACTTTTTACTCAAAGTGTAAGAAACTTGATTATAATTTACACAGTGTGGAGGCTAAGAGTAATGAGTAAAATGAAGGTTTCTAGTTATACGGCTGTTTTTTTTTTTCAGTTATTATTTGTATATCGTCACTGTAAAATAACTGAAAAAAACCAGCATATTAACATAAAAATTAATGATATTTACAAAAATTCTGTTTTATTGTGTGTTTTTCATTGTTCTGGAAGTGCTTTTCATTGGAGTCGGTGGCAGAGAGTGACGATGTATTTGAACCGTCGATCAGCAAGTTTCCATGGTCCAACATAAGCCAAACGAGCTAAATGCCACTTTCCATAATAAAAATTTAAAAAAAAACTCATTATTGTTATTATCTTTCCAGGGATGAAAATGATGGAATATATGCTGTGCATAGAGTGAAGTTCTTTGACTACCAACCAACTGCTATCCATTGCCTAGCATACGATGAAGACCAGGAGCGACTGGCCGTTGTCAGGTCCGATGGCGCTATTGAGATCTGGAACATGAAACACAACTTTAACCAGGAACGGGTTAGTAGACTTGACAGTAAATCCCTTAAGCCTCATTCACATGGGCTTATTTCAGTAAAACAGAATTGCTGGTTAGGTGAACTGGAAAATCCTGTGCAGACAGCCAAGGAAAACATACTCCATAAATACAATGCCACCTGCTGGTTAGTTTTCCTGAGTTAAATCTGCTCAGTAAAACTTACCAAGCTAATTTAACCAGCCTAAAAAATCTATTTTTTTACATTTTAGATTATTCCTGGATCACAGACAAGTAAATTGGATTCAGTGACATGGGTCAAAGGCCGCTTATTTAGCACTGGTTTCCAAGGAGATATAACAGAGTATGACTTAGTTGAGAACAAGGCTAAGGTAGGTTCGATTCCATTGTATGTTCTATTGTCTTTATTGGGATTCCCCTTGTATATGGTCATTGGATTTTCCCATTGTATATGTTCGTTGATACTTCCTGTTGTGTATGTCCATTTGGATTTTCCGTTTTATATGTTCATTGGAATTTCCCATTGTATATGTTTGTTGGGACTTTCCGTTGTATATGTTCATTTAGATTTCCTGTTGTATGGTCATTGGAATTTCCCATAGTGTATGTTTGTTAGCTGATCCGCTACATAGTGGTTCAGCTATTGTTACTGTATGAAATCATTATCTTCTTTTTCTTTCTGTCAATTTTTGTTGACATGTTTTCTCAAAATTGACAAAAGCTATCGACATGAAATTTTCAGGTATCATCGACCTTGGTGAGGAATAGATAGATGAACAAAATCATTATGACTAGTGACGTCATCTACGTGCAATTTAATTTTTTTTTACGCATCTTTAAATCAACTATAACGTTTCAACCAATTAACATTTCTACATCAAATTCAGTTAGCATAAACGGAAGGTTAACCTTTAAGGTCATGTTACATATTAGCTTACTGGCGTGTAACTATGTGCACAAACGCGCGCGTTAAGCTTTTAAAATGCTCAAAATCCAGTTCTGATTACATTAGAGCACGTTTCAGGCATTTTTGAGCATTACGTTCTTTGCGCAAATTTTACGCGTGTGCGCATTTCATCATCATCATCATCATCATTGATGACAAAAATCACAATATTTTTAACATTTCGCGTTCTTCACAATGTGTTTAAGAATTACTAAGACTTTCAGTCACTTTAGAGACAATGACTTGCGTGCGCATCAAAGTTTCGAATTTGTGCGCGTTATTGCCAAAAAAACAATAAAATTATGCTAAAAATATACATGTTTTTGAACAGTTATAGCTACTAAACCGCACGGTGACTTCCAATTTGTTTTTAGGTTGTGAAAGCATATGACTTGTAGATAAGATATGATGGGTCATTGAGGTTGACAGGACATGATGATGTCATTGTTTTTTAACATTTGTAAAGTTTTACTTAAAAAAACATTTTTTTTAAAACTATTGTAGTTTAATGTGACGTTACATCGGTAATTGCCTGTCGATTTTCTTCAAAATTTTAATATGTTGTAGATAATTTAATTCTCTACAAGAAATGGTACTTTTATTTTCAAACTTTATGACATCATCATAGTGTAAACTTTGATTATATGTCAAGATATGAATATTGCGGTTATCCATGTTTAAATTTTATCCAAACTTCAGTAAGTTAAAACATACTGTATACCAAATTGCACATATCTGGAAGCATTTGACCTGTAGCTATGATATTATGGGTCATTGATGTTGTGAGTAATTGTGACGTCATCAATTCGTCATCTACATTTTAAAAAATGTGATTTTTAAATAATTACATAATGTATACTGTATGTGAGGGTATCTCGGTAATTGGCCATCGATTTTCTCCAAAATGTGAATATATTGTAGATGATGAAAATGTCAACTAGAAATGTTACACTTATTTTAAAATTTGATTATGTCATCATAGTGTAAACTTAGATTATATGGCAAGATGTGAATATCTCGCTTACCATGTTTACATTTTTTCCAAGCCTTAAACCGTAGCTTCTGATTTACATGTTTGTGCCACTTTCACTTATTTTGATAACACGACCAAATTACCCAATTACATTTCCAAATTACACAACTCATCAAAAGTGACTTCCCGTTGCATACGCTCATTCGGGTTTCCTGTTTAATATGTTCATTTGAATTTCCCATTGTATATTGGGATTTCCTGTTTTATAAGTTTAAGGGGATTTCCCATTGAAGGGATTCTTCTGACCAAACATACGACTTTGATTTTATTCTGTTTTTATTGGTTGATGTTGTAACATACCTACACAAAGTAGTGCTCAGGTACTTTTGAGTCACTGTTTGTTTATTTAATTTTCCACATATAATGCTATCAAAATATATTGAAAAAAGTTACAATCAGTTCAAATGCCTTTGAAATGCAGTATAAGCAATGGTTCCATGGACAACATGACTCATGTGCATGTTAAAGAATGTTGTGTATTCGGAGTAAAGTTAATTTATTTATTAATTCTGGTTTATTAAAAAAAAACAAACTTGCCTGAATGAACATGAATCTTGAAAGTTGATTTTAATGAAGTATGCCATTTGAATAAGCACCCCTTTTAATTTGAATAAAGACCCCATCGTAAATAGTCTATCCTTGGCAAAGTTTTTTTTAATATGCATCTGTAGCATTACCTGTCGTGGTTTCATAACACCGTCAAAGATTCCATTAGTACTCCCTAGTTTTTAGTTCAAACTATAGATGGCGCCCTACGCTAACGCTAGCCATTCGCCGAGTTGCCAATTGCTACTGGAATTCTCATTTGGCGCAAATAAAAATGCCTTCCTTCGCCAAATTGGCGAAAACGAAAAACTCCAAAAATGGGTTTGATTTTGTCAACTCTTCGTCAGCCAGGCTAGGCTATCGATCAACATAACCATTGCGATCCATCGCCAGACAACATAAATCACGATACTGACGATAGGCCTACTCCGTGTAGCATCCTCGCTGACAGGGTACATCAGTACAGTATATAACACGTTTTTTCTGCACAGCGGTAACACGAGCGAGCCTGCATAGAGCATGCGTAAGCCGCCTGTCACGTGGTATAATCTCGTCAAATTCTTTAAAATTATACGCTTTTAATTAAACATAAACATTTGTTCACACTCTAAATATGTTCGATAATATTTTATTACAATTAAGAACTTTCTATAAACATTTTTATTTAAAATTCTAGGCTACGGGCTTTCCAACTACGAGTATCGCGCGGATAAGGTAGCTAGTGTCGGTAACTCGAGCGGATTGAGACAGCGCGCTTCATCGGCCTATCACGTGGTATAATTATGCGCTATTATTCACGTCAAATTATTTAACATTAACACGTTTATGATTAAACATAAATATTTTATCGCAAATAATAACTTTCTAAAAACATTTTCATTGTTTAAAATTTTGATATTATTCTACGGGCTGAATACGGCTCGAGGGGAAAAACAGCGGCCTGTCACGTGGAGAATTCGTCACGTGGTATAATTACGGGTAATTATTCATGTCAAATTATTTAGTTTTACGTTAACCTTATACGTTTAATTAAACATAAACATGTGTTCACACTCTAATTATGTACCCGATAATGTTTTATTGCAAATAAGGATTTTTTTACAAACATTTTTTTTTTAAATTCCGATAAAAAGCGACGTATTTTTAGAAAAGTGATGAAGGCGCTAATTATTTTATTTTTATTTGTTTGTAAACATGTGGACATCTGATGTACGATCGTATTTTTTTCGCATTGTAATTCTCAAAGTAAGATCTGTTTCATTCATACCAGACTAAAAAATTCGCATATCACATTTCGCTAATTTGTAAACATATTTTAAATGAGACACCATTTTTTAGGCCTAGCAACCGTCCGTGATCCGTTTCTGCCAGGCTAGGCTTAGACCTTAGGCATGTTGAATAGCGAAATATGGCGCCACAAGTGTCGAAATGTTGATGGATTTTGAGGGACATTTAACCACAGTTTATTTAATGAATATAAAGTATATCGTAACACACAACACACAACAACATATACATGTAATATGTATTCGCCGACGAATTTGACAATTTTTATGAGTTTTTATCATATTTAAAATTTGGCTAAAGATTTTGTTATTTGGCGAAAAAAATCGGCCATCTTTCGCCAGCCTGGCGAAGGAAAATTTGACCCTAGCGTTAGCATAGAGCCATTTTTTCTCATTTGGTTAAGTAATGAATTAATTAAAAATGGATTTTTTTTGCTGATGGTCAAAGAAGGCATTTGATGGTTTTAAAACATTATTTTGTATAGCCCTGATTGAATACCATTACATGAATTTTATATCATTTTACCCACTTGGCCAGCTATCACTTCACAACAGAAATGAGTTTTAGAAGAAAATAATGAACAGTCGGAAACTTATAAAAAAAAATTGTGTAGTCTACAAGGGGACATAAATCTGCGCTTGAATTTAATTACAAGTAGGTTAGGAAACAAATCAAACACTACCCTCATGGCCATAGGTCCCAAGTTGTAAAAACAGAATTCTAGGAGATTTTCTTGTGGCCATCCGTCCACCATTTGTATTGTGTACACTTCATAAATGTGTATACAATACCATTGTTTAAAAGCTTTACACACTACTTATTATTAAACGGATATATTTTGTCACGGTTAAGGTATGCCATTACTTTTTTCATAAAAAACTTTGCTAAACTTCACATTTCCTTAGGATTTAAAAAAATATTAAACCAAAAATATGATCTAATTTTGAACATTTTTCAAAACCTGGAGCATTTCTTGGAGAAAACTAAATTCCAGGAGAAAATTTCATAATTTCGGGAGCCCGGGAGATGATCCAAAATTTCTGGACACTTCAGGACAATCCTGGAGACTTGGGAGCTCTGCACTTGGCTAAAGATCTGCCTACAACAATTTTGAAGCAAATAATATTGAAACAAATTTCAAAGCAATTCATTTGATGCATGAGGGAGCTCATTGAGATACGGGTACTTGTTTTTAAGAGCACTGTTTGAATAACCACCCTTCAATGAGTTCTAAACAGCTGCTTATTCAACTGGTGTATTTTTGTGAGGTGTCACCACACAATGAGTTTTATGGTAGGAAAATCAAAATGGAGTTATTGGTACCTTCTAATAGAGCATATTATATTCAACATCAAACATTTGAACTGCACTGATTGGCTGAAAGAGCGCCACGTGATTAAAAATATTCCTACTAACTCAGCTTGCCGACGTCACTTTGCGAAATATCT
>JAOTQE010143202.1:0-11579 GCA_025631205.1 Nesometra sesokonis | reverse complement strand
ACCTCGAATACCATTGCCGAGCGAGCCCGACCAGTCCAAATTGCCTTGATCGGGATTGATCGAGTTCGTCTGATCGGCAGTGGGAACCCACCATTACGCTGGAAATAAACAAACATTCGAGTTGCTGAAACTCTAAAATCACTTTGTTTATACTTCAAGACAGGCAAATGGAGAATATTTTCAATTGTGTACGATGTACGTCACATGTTTGTTTTGATTTTGTTATAAACTTCAAAGAATTCCGTAAACAATTTTTTCAGCATATATTTGGATGTTAGATAACTGCCTTTTGGATAACACAATTTTTTTAAAACATTTTATATAACATTCAACAGCGAGATTTATCGCCACTTATATGATGAGATCTACGTCTTGCATTCTAAATCAAGTCTTTATAATGAGGCTTAAGTGGCACTGTCTGTTAGGTCGTGGGGAAAGAACTATTGCAGGTCAGATTCGAACCCAGAACCTCTGGATTAAAAGGCATGCATGTTTACCACAAACGCCACACGTTAACAGTTATACAAATATATTACACTGTACCCACGTGTTGTTTAATTATACACAAGTAAATTAAAAATATATTAGTTAACATTGAAGGTGTACACACCTGGATTAAATACGTGTCCGCCATTCTTGTCGCCGGCATGATGATTGATGTTTACACCGTCGTAATAATCTGTGCCACCACCACCACCGCCACCACCGTAATAATCATAACCGAAGTTGTTATTGCCACCTCCAGTTCCACCTCCTGTTCCACCTCCGGTTCCACCACCGTAATCAAGAAATCCACCACCCCCAGTACCACCACCAGTATTAGTACCACCACCAGTATTAACACCACCACCAAAGCCTCCACCGCCAAAGCCTCCACCGCCTGTACCTACTCCCCCTCCTCCAGTATTTCTCCCTCCTCCAGTGTTTCGTCCACCTCCAACACCACCTCCTCCTGCTGGCCTACGCCCACGATTTGGATTCCAGTCCCTTGGACGTGTGCACGCAGGGATTGGCATGTGATCTGTGACGCTTACTTGTTGTGAAGATATACAAGGACGTTTGGTATGTTTCAAGGGGGTTCCTAAAATTAAGCACACGATGGGTTTTGTTAAAATCAGACGTTATGATCTAGGGGGTGATTAGGTTCGTTAGCCACCCTTTTTAATTTCCCCCCTTCTCGGTCACTACGTTCCCTCTCAACGGTACTTTTATGCCCCTACTCGATAGAACCCGCACCCACAAAGGTCTGGATCCTCCCCAGTCACCCTACTACACATTCGTAGATCTTATACATATCCATAAATGTATATTCTTTCATGATATAATTTAGAATACATCTACAAGATGGTTTTAAGATGTTATTGGGTCTATTAGTCAATGTCCAGAGTTAAATCTTGAGACCCTCCGAGGTTCTTTCCTAATATGGAGTGTCATCGGGTTCTAAATTGTACAACTACGAGTATATAAAGATTTATGGAAATCCATAAATCGATTGATTTATATATCTATAAATATTTCTCTATATTTATAAATCATTTATGGATATCTTAAATCACTCGATTTATGGGTATTCATAAATTTAGAACCAAATCTAAGTTTAATTAAAGTCATAATGCTCAACAAGTAGTTTCAATATTATCCATTGATTATTTATGGATATCCATAAATTATTTATGGATATCTATAAATAAAGTAACATGTTATTGAACCTAATAACACCTCAATATAAGAGTTCAAAAATTGGTTACTCAGTAGGTCTAATCGCTTGTGATCATTACAAAGAAGTCGCATTACCTATGATTATACAATAAATCTTAATCATATAAAAGTCATTATTGTTTATTCATATTATGTAACATTACCTGAATATGATACGGGTCCCATTGCGTTAACGAGCCAATGAAACTGAGAATCCATTTCAAAGAAGTGTAGAGGATCCTGAGGAAGCTGCCTATTTCGGATGAATTGACATCGCAACAACCCGTCCCTGTAACTATATGCATTACCCCATGGTTGTACACCGGCCTAAAAGAAAGCAAATTAGTATAAAATGAATTCACATCGCAACAACCCGTCCCTGTAACTATGCATGACTCCATGGTTGTACACCGGCCTAAAAGAAAGCAAATTAGTATAAAATGAACCCGTTCCTGTAACTATGCCTGTCCCAATGGGTGTGCACCAGCCAAAAAAAAAGCAAAATAGTATGGCATAAAGGAAGTCCATTTTTAACAAGGAACTATATAATTCCTTATAGTTACCAATTTCAGAAACATAATTTTACCAATAGTAAATCATTGTCATTCTGACTAGTATTACTAGTATTTATCCAACTCTGAAAGTACCGATAGTACTATTGGCAGTGCTTTTGAAAAAAATCGCAAGGATCTAGGGCGGAACTCGAACCCAGGTCAACATCCCCAGATTATTTAATTTCTCTAGATCATAGCCCGATATTCGAACTATTACATCAACTTTGCAATGAATTGACAGCGCTTGTGAAAAAAAAATCGCAAGCTGATCTAGGGCGGAACTCGAACCCAGGTCAGGTCAAGATCCCCAGATTATTTAATTTCTCTAGATGATAGCATGATATCCCAACTATTACACACATTGCAATTAATGACCAGGAATGTAATGTATTATGTTCATACATAATATAATACAGATATAATTATTCCTTGACGGAATAATTTAAAAATCTCGTTCATTCAGTGTTTAATGTTCAGTTTCATTGTAGCTACCCACATTTTTAAGGTTCTGGTTCTGGTGTGTTAAAGCCGACCTCCTAAGGACTCCAAATGTAGGAGCAATAGCAGTAGGGATGGTTGTAGCAATCGAATGACGGAAAAGATCCACCCTCGTATTAAGGCACGCGGTGTCAGACTCGAGCAGGCTTGCCTTACCGCTTGAAGTCGTATAGACGAGATTAAGTAGGAAACTCACAATCACGCAATCAGCCACCTTGTGATCCCAACTACATTGTGATGAAATCTGTGTGAGCTTGACAATAGAGTTTAGATGAAAGTGAATCTTCAAGGAAGAAGGCGAGAATTGTAGAATATTTAGAGTTGGTTTCTCATCATTGTTATCAACGTTATCTATTCCTGCATATAAGAAATATGAGGCATGACAGAAAAACCACCAAGCGTTATTATTAAAACCATATTACCCGTTTCGTAAGCTTTCAAATGAGGGGTCAATTATCAAAATCGGACATCTATAACTGAAGTTATTGGACAAAATAGACCAAAATTTCCTTTGTATTTCTTTGTTTCCTGTTGTTTATTTGCTTATTTCTCAATAACTTCATGTGCGACAACTTGGTGTTTTTTTCATGCCTTGCCTCATATCTGTTTAAGAAAATACCACTGCAATAAAATAAGGCCGCCAACAATTCAATAATATAAGTCGGTGCCCTTCTCAGTTCTTGAAGTGGAATACTGAACTACACACCTCTGTACTATCGCTTTCAGTTAGGTGGGTATTCAAGGCCTAAAACGAGAGACAAAAACGTTGTTGAATAGACCAATCTTGTGAAATAGCTTAGCCTGCAACCAGAGAACGTTTTGCCGCGGTCTGCTGGTCACCAGTTCTTTAATTCAAATTTTAAATGTATTTGTACATGGAGTCTGAATCTTTTTATATAACGTCGTTTTTAGTCCATAAAAATTCACGTTTATATTACTATTTTAAAAGAACATCGTTATCTCCACCATATCCAGACAAAAATCACCATGGCAAGACGTTGCAAAATTAAAGGAAAAATCTTAATTACTCTTTTTACCAAACTCAGTTTTAATGCTCGTTAACATTTGGTACCGTAGTCTACGGTATTGACGGGCCATGTTATTAAGAAAACTTACATACAGAGCAACCTGAACTTCACAGTGGAAGAGACTAAAGCTCAAGTGTAGTGGTGGACATAAAGCCCAAGAAGCGATTATTAAGATGCATATTCCCCCTTCTCCTTGTACCCATACCCTTGACATTGCTTTGTCAGTACTTTACCTGAGTTGATGACTTATGGTTCAATCCCCCTGTATTCCAACGCCTTTCAAGTGTGACGGTATTTCCTCTACGAATGCACATCATTACGTCATCTTCATGCTGAAAAATAACGTAATTACAACTTATAATTAAGCTAATTTCCTTGCTGCAGAATTTTTGTAATTTCTTTTAGGCCTATTACATAACAACCTATAAAAACGAAGACAATTTCCTACCTACTGACCTACTTGATTTTTTAAAATAGTAGGCCTATTGTTTTACCATAATTTATAATAAATGAAATCTGAGATGCATAAATGGAGTTCATTACCATCTCCGTGGTTACTCTAGGAGCTGAGTACTCGTATGTATCCACTTTTATGTACCCTCAATCTCTTAAAAAAAGTGTATAAGGGTGCCTCGTTTGGTCATGTGATATACTTCAAAAGGTCCGCCATTTTAAAAATGGCCGATCTACCACGAAGAAAGTGGTATTTTATCATTTGAAATGGAATTGAATACTTTAAATTTAATTTTATTACACCTATACCCAGTAAGGCTTTATTTTCCTATTATCCCTTATTAGAGGTGGGCTATACAACAGTGATTTTTCTAAAAAAAAACTATGTATTTTTTTGGTTTTTGAAACATTAAGATTTCACCGTAATGCACAGATTAAACTTATGGTTTTAGAGGAAAATATTATAAACGGATACTTTTTTATTTGTTTTATTTAAAAAAAATACTACCATATAACAACAAAACTCCACAATTTATAATTTTGTTCATGTGACATTGTTATGCTGTATTAGTTTTAACTCCTTCGTTCATTCGTCTTTTTATTAATTACATAATACAAACGATAAATAATACCAAACTTATCTAATAAAACTAAGGTATACTACAAGATAGGTATGTCCGCACAATAAAGTGATTTATGGAGTGCCAGAGTACTTTCTAAGTTTTAAATTTTGACCACGTGACCGTGTTATGAATATGATATAAGGTATTAACTCAAAGATATTACAGATAGGGGATATCACCGGTAGTGACTCAAACCGTCGCCGGTAATTGTGTGGAGGCCGCGTTCCGCAGTTAATTAGGTCCTTTCTCTCATTTTATGAGAAATTGAGAAGAGGGAAATGAAATAATTATTGTTCAAAATGTGAGAGAACCCGTTTAAAAAATGACGAACTGTGGAAATAGCCAGGAAACAACCTATTTGATAAAAACAAAATGGCGAGTACTTCCAGTTTTCATTAAACTTGACCATAAACTTGACCGCTACGTTGTTGTTTGAAATAAAAGAAGAGCAAAGGCGGCAAGCCCTAACCAATTCCCATTTGTAGTCATTTGGAAAATATGGTTTATTATTGAATTAATATCTGGAAATAAAACCAAAAAAAATAATGAGATTCAATCGGTTTTTATTACTTTTGTGAACCTGATCGTTATGAAACGTAGGCCTACAATAAATATACAATTTGAGGGTCTCTAATCTTGTTATTTTGTGAATGTAAATAAAACAAAACAAGTACCGTACTACATGCAGGAACATACCAAAAGCAAGATAAAGCTAACTAAAACTTACATAACAGAGAAAACAAAACTTTGGAAGAAGACCTAAGGATCTCGAAGGCAGGGTAAAACTAACTGAAGCATGCACAAAGAGAAGAAATCATCGATGGAGACATATTTTTACCCAAAGTAAATTTAACCATGCAAAATTAAGATATCTTTGAAGCAGATTTCTTACCATAGCATGTTCATCGTGTGATAATCCCAGGGCGACCCAACCGTCAGTCCTACCCTTCAAATCAATAATAATCTGGTCTGTATTCCTTGGATTCTCCCGTGCAGAAACAAAATAGTCGCAGTCATTCTCTTCACAGCTAACAGGTCGTTTAAAACAAGCCGAATTTGTTGGACAAATAAAACGAGTCTCTGTCCATCCTTCGGTAAGAGCGGCTGCAGAAAGAACCAGTAACGCCAGGAATGCTGCAACGACCATGGCTACTTGTTGACCTTCCTAGCTCCAAAAGAGCTGCACCTTAACTTCCCTAAATACCTCCTACACTACGATGTATCTAACCGTGATGTTTTCACTTGCGTTTCTAACATCAACTGTCAAATGAGTTTTTTTTTTAAATCTCTCGCTTAGCTCTTCGACTTTATTTCCTGCAGATTAGATTTTAAACTTACTTAAACGGTTACCACGTCCCTTTTTGTGGACTAGATCATACTGTACTTATTCTCACGTCCACAAAAGGAAATTTGAAATAGTGACAGCGAGGGATAGCGTATACTTTAGTGAGCAATCTGAGAGACATGGCTTAGCCCATTTCTAATTACTCATTTTCAATGAGTCATACGATTTATTTTCCTCAAACTTAGGCTGGTTTAATTTGATGGCCATGTTGCTTACGTTAAAAGTTGACTTGACGATATTGAAATAAGGGGTTGAACAAACTATGTTAAACAAATAAATTCGCTTTTATATTGAAGGTAAAAGTCAAAAATTTAAGAAAGGGAATATTGCAAATGGTGGGTTTAAAAAAGTGCTTTAAATGCACCAATTTTTCCTGTATGTATATTGGCAATACTATTCCATAGGGAAAACTGAAGCCCGGGGAAAAATAATTTCCGTAAAGCTTAGTTTAACAGTATGAGAAAGTAGGGATTCTGGTCCAGATCTTATAAGAGACCTCTTAGGAACTTAACGTTGAATGAGATCAGATATGAACTTTGCAGGGGAAAATAAACAATGGTTACTCTAAAATTTGCAGGAAGTTAATAAAATTGCAACATAAGAGTTATGTGCCACCTTTAGTGCGAAATACTGATCAGTCTCGGATTGAAATCAGCGTTCCGAACGTGTTTAATGTGAGTCTAAATTAATTTATTTAGACATTTCTGATTTACAGTTGTCATTTCTTGGGTGTAGAACGTACATAGAATTATGAATTAGTTTATTTACTGAAGTTTCTATTACATCAATTTAATTTTACATAACATTGTATAGAGATTTTTTTTTCTATCAAAAACAAATAAGATTTTTATCACGGAATATTGTACATTTTACAGTTTATTCAAATTACTTCCATAAACAATATACTAAATTATTATCAACAGATTTTAAAAAGGTAATTGTTGAGAGTTTACAGGTATTGCTTCTTAACATTTGTAGTCGTATCTTATGACGATGATAAAACTAGTTCACAATTCCAACAAGAATCCTTACAAGAAGTTCGTGGTTAGGAAACGTATAAATATGCAGCGTTCGGACCAGATTTTTAAAACTTAATTATAAATTTGCCTTCATAATGGCGGTTAAAACGATGTTTTTTCTTGAATAACAATGAGATGGACTGTGAAATGAAGGTGGTTTCATGTCATCCCTTATAACATTCCTTGCCTTCTTGATGCGTCTTGTTGTTGAGTTCAGACATTAAGGATGAGAGACAGAATCGAAGCAATGAGTACAACAAAGAAAGATGCTGAAAGAAACAAGAGACACATAAAAATAAATTTTTAATTTACGAGGAAAGGAATAAAGAATGAGAAAAATCTGAGAGAATAGTACTACGTTTGCTTTAATAAACGTTGCTTTTGAAGTAGCGGTATGTGGGGGGTGGGGGTGTGAGTGTTAGCATTATATAAAACCCAATCCCGAGGTTTTTGGTTCAAAGATGACCGCTTCAGATTCTTAACGGCCGGCAATAAACACCACTCGAAAAACCATATGACACTAAGTTTAGAGAGCATGACATACCATCCTAACCCTCTAAGTGGTGAGAAACCACGCTGCTGGATGACACACAAAACGAAAATCAACAAAAACAAAATAACATTTGTGTTGGGGTTGGGGTGAGAAATTAGGTTTACGGGTTTTCGCTTAACAGTCCTCTTTGTCATTTTTGCTCTGTTTTTGTTATCCCAGCACCATTCTAAGAACGGTGTACCGGGTGGACATGAAAATAGGCCGTACTTCGACATTCAATATATCCCCGACACCCTCTCTCGTTGCTTCTAAAACTTACACATATTCCACCGTTTACTAACTATACAGACGAAATTTCAATGTCACACTTTAAAAATTTCTTTTCATGGGGCCAAATCAAAATAAACAATCAAAAAACGAATGTTCCGGACTATCTGTTCACTGCGAGCAACTCCAATAGATTTTTTTTTTTCATCCATAAAGACAACTTTTTTACGGCCCATATTGTATTTCCACCAGATACACCTTGGTATTGAATATTAAACTACTGAAATGCTATTCTGGCTAATAAGTGATACAAGTGATTACTACAAATAGATAACAAGAAGGCAGCGCTGATTTTAAGGAAGTGTGGCAAAACTGGCATTTGGTAACGTTGGTAAACACAAATTTCTTTCTAGAGGTCTCCACGCATAGTTTTAACTACAGTATATTATTTTCTTAACAGATATATACATATATTTAATCAATTTAGTATGAAGAATTATAATGCAAAATGTTACCTGTGGTAGCGCTGGCATCATCGTCGTCATCATCATCGTCATTATCTTGGTTAGGACAAGCTTCGATTGGCTGGTGTTGGCTTAGATCTACTTTGTTGTTAGACGCACATGGGGTTGTGGTATGCTTGGCGGTCTCCCCTGCAAATATGAAGAGTGGAAATTCAATCACTCATTCACTATTTTATTTCAGAAATAGATTCCATACAATAATCGAAACAAAATGTAATATAATAGAAAAATTGCAAAAAAATACTACTATTAGAAAAATCCATACTACGGAATGTGCGAGTCTAGCAGTTTAATATTGTCTTTGTTGGATTTTATTAAACTAAATTATTTGTCTCTACATAAATAGTTCCTGATGATGCCACAATGAACCTCGAAATATTGAATCCTGACAAGATGACGTTTATCTCATTTCTTGGAATATGTTAATATTCAAGTATGTATTGAATGTTGGCCTGACTTGGCTTACCATAGTTTTTTTTACCAACAATAACAAAACAGTAACTCAAATGTACACAGTGTTGTAATACTAGCACTTTACAGGTCAATTGGAATAATGGCCAAAATAATATTGACGTTGCCGATAATAACGGAAATAACATTGATTAAAATATCATGAACATACGTCATTTAATATCCCTATATTAAGTGATTATCAATTTTTAGAAACACATGTGTATTTTTAGACGCGAAAAGCGTCTCTATAAAAGCTTTAAAAAAATGTCTGTATGTATGTCTGTCTGTCTGTCTTGTCACGCACGTCTGTGACTGCGTATTGTCAGAAATTATATTATAATTTCTAATAACCAGCATTGTATGGGTGTCACTTTAAATATCTGCGAGATATGAAACAATTAATTAATTAATTAGCAACTGGTAATATATTAACATTAAAATTTGAATAAATCATTATAAATACACTCTTGTAAATGCTTACTTCGCTGTTAAAGCTATATACAATATATTATTTTTAATTCAGGAGTATGCAAATACGAATAACGCCTCAGGCTACTATGCTCGGCGACTTTCGCCTCGGGCGTAGTCGCAGAAATGTGAAATTTGCATAGCAGGTGATGTTAATACTATAAAAGCAAGCTCGATTCTGGACGTTTCGATATGTCATCCACCTTCCTCAGTATTAAGAGTGTAGATCGACCGAAGGAAAATGATGATTGGTAACCTTCATATCATTCACTTCTTTGCTCCATATAGTTAGTTTCTACCCTACTCACTGACTACGAACATTTCATTGTTTTTTTTTTTATATTTCACACATAGCCTTATTACTTATACATCCCCACATTCCGGAGTATTTGTACTCTCACTCCTGGAGGACAATCGACGTAAATTTATGAAATTTTCGAGAAGCCAAACAGTTTAATTTTATAACTACATGCATGGTATACCGCAAAGTTTATATACTGTATTAATTTATATTTCACCATCAAAATCTTTAAAATAGTAATAGGATTATCATAGGCAACAGTGAGGAATCGCAAATCACGAAATACGAAAACGAAAACGTCATACATTATTCTTTCAACGTTTGAATTGAACACCTTGAATATCTGTCACAGACGGCAGTATTTTATGACGAACATTAACAATTCGTAGGTAAAAAATTGATATATTTTATTTTTTAAACACATTTAGCAACTTTCAAAAATGCAAGTGTGACGTATCCGTTTTCGTTATCGTATTTCGTAAATTTGCGAAACCTCACTATTATTATTACAGTATGTATCAGATTACTAATGGTAGTAGAGTAAAATGACCATCTTCGTTTTTTTTTTCTTACCTGGTCGAATATTTGGTCCGAATGCAAATAAGAAGTGGTATTGGTTTGACGCCATGTCAAACCAGTTAGTGTTGCCTGGTGGTAAAATCTTGTCTCTTATAAACTGGCATCGTACGATTCCATTCACGTATGTATAACCGGTCTCATGTGGATAGTAGCCAAACTAATAGGTGAAAATGGAGAATTATTTCAACAGTGGTGGTTAATACAGAAGCCAGAAATTTCACATTCTGTGTGTGTTCAGTTATACAATCTGCTAACGACACTGTATCCTCGTCTATTTTTCGGTCAACTTCTTCTGTGTCACAGCTAACGAGTTTTCTCCAAATTATAGGGTTATTATGAGCTTTAGTAGTGGGCCTATATTCGGGAACATGTGAAAGCTTGAACCGAGTTTGAACCCAGGAACCCTTGAATAAATGGCAAGAATTAATGTTAGCCACCACAAAGTGTTTCTGTACGTTTTTAGACTTCTTTGAAAACTTTCCAATGTTTGGACAAATATGTTTTGTGTTTAAAATGATATCAGCAATATACATCAATGTAGAAACAGCATTTTGTGTTAATAATACCTCAGTCGCGTGAAGCGGATTCTGTCTTTTGTTATTGAATCTATGAAAAGTACTACAATTGCTTTGTTTTGATTTAATCTAGGCCAAAAATGTCAAATTCAGAAATATAATAATTTGTATTAATCCCGGCATGCAACTGATGAGTCAGGCTGATTCTAGATTTGCTAACGTGACCTTTGTTTATGGCAAGTTTTATGAAATTGAATTACTTATTTTTAAATTTTAGCTTTAAAGGTGAATAATGGTTTACCAGACGGAATTTCAGCGTTATCATTAATATGTCTAAACTATACTACACTCAACCGAGCGGTTACGAATCCTCTTAACGGCTTGTTTTGAGTTATAACGGTGAATATTGACGATAGATCATCATTACTATGGCCTATCATTGTGTGATTTTGATATTGTGCAGTGGCTAATACTATACTCGGCTGAGCGCCTACGTGCGCAGGGGCACTGATCCAAGGGTGGGTATAGGGGTGCCCGAACCATCCCCCTCTTTTGACTTGGACGAATATTATTTGGATTAAAAAAAAACTCATTGTCTGCAATGAACTATCTGTGAAAATTGCCTCTCAAATACCTAGAAAACACATCTTGTTTGTAAATTGGCCTGAATGGACCCTAGACCCCTAGAAATGAAGGGCGCATTTAAGGGTGGGGGACCGGACCGGCTCCGCCCCCCCCCCCCCTTTTCGGAAAGTAAAATA
>JAOTQE010143201.1:0-23226 GCA_025631205.1 Nesometra sesokonis | reverse complement strand
GGGGGGGGGGGGGGGGGGGGGGGGGGGGAATAGATCCCCGCCGGGGAGAAAATTAAGGTTTCGTCGGGGAATTGTAGGGTAACATCAAGGGACAGACGAAGCCTCAACACCAAAACTGGCTAAAAAAGCACACAAAGCATGGCAAATAATGTTTTTTTTTTGCTCTTCAGACTGAAAACCGGGAACACGCCCAACTCAAAATTAAGCTTGCCCAACTCGTCGGGGGACCCGTGCCCCCTGTCAGGGGCATTGCACTGCTGTCGGGGAATTCCTGGCGCCGCTACTAATCTTATTGTAAAACTTTCACAGAAACCTGGGAAATTTGCTGGAGAAAACCAAATTCTGAGAGAAAAGTTGATAATTCCAGGAGCCCGGGAGATGATACAAAATTTCTGAATACTCCAGGATTATCCTAGAGACTTGGGAGCTCTGCATTTGCATCTTGAACTGGTCTATGTAGCCATATTACAGGTATGTTTACTGAGTGTTTTCTTTTTTGGGGGGAGGGGAGGTGGGAGTCTGTTAAGCTCTCCCTTAATTCCACCCCAGAAACAATACTTTAAATCTGAAACAAAACATTCGTAAGCCATTATATCATTCTATATCCACATATTTTAATACTATAATAAAATTACTATACATAATAAATGAAACAGCATTAAAATACAACAGATTTTTGTCAATTTTAACAAAAATCCAAAAAATTTACAAAATTCTAAACATGGTGCTACAGTAACCTGTAAGAGCAGGTAACTTTCCCATTTTAAGAAAAAACATTTGTGTTTGTAAAGTTATTAACAATTTTCTCTTCACCAATATTATAATTAAGAATTGTCAATACATTATTTCCAAATAAATCTATGTACAAAAGTTTTTTTGAGTGAGATACAAAATTGTCATAAATATTTTCATAAAAACATTTCAGACTTCAACCTAAATACACTTTATCCCCAAAAAAGTGTGAAAACAATACATAGTTCAAACAAATACAGATCCGTGGTAGAGCTCACAGAATTGTTAGTTGCCTTTAGGGCAACCAGATTGTAAATGTTGGTTGCCCGAAACAAACTCCATTTGCCCTAAACTATAAAATCAGTAGAAGTTTACAGACTAATCGATCGGGCAATTACAAGTCTAATTTAACATAATTCTGAAATTGTTACTTGCCTGTTTGGCAACCAGTTTGTAAATACTGGTTGCCCCGAAACAAACGCCACTTGCCTTCAACACTTTATAACCTTATAAATTGAGTGAAAGTTTACAGACTAACTTTTTTGGCAAATAAGTCTAATTTAACAGAATTTTGAAATTGTTACCTGCCAGTTTGTTCAACCCTTTGAAAATTTGTTGGTAGCCCAAAACAAACCTCACCGGCCCCCAAGACTTTACAAAATCAGTGGAAGTTTACAGTGTAATTTAAGTTACAACTTGTTGGGCAATTTCAAGTCTAATTTTTTAACTGTTACCTGCCTGTATGGTAGCCCATTTTTAAATGTCGGTTGCTGGAAACAAAATATTAAATTTTTCCTTTCCCACGATATTAAATTCTTCAGGTCCTGACTTAAAGGGATTTCTCACGATGAATAGTTTCAGACTCCAGATTTTGCTAATTGCAAGGAAACCAAAAACGTTCAATTTTTTTTAGACTTTTCCATTCTCTGCGACATCTCCGAGATGTTTCTTCCAGTTCCAGAGACATCAAGGAGACTAATTATGTTGAGTTGTCCATAAAACGAATATAATCCCAACATAAATAAATATGGAAAATTGTTTTTTTTTTTTTGGTTGTCAAAATCTGATCGGGATTTGAGAACCCCCTTTTCCAATTACTGGATACACCCCTGACCAAACTAGCCTATTAACTGGCTGCTATAACAACCCCTTCAATAGTCACACACTACAAAGTACTTCACCAAATAACAAACTTAAATAAATGTTCAATTACAACCGTCTACAACATGTACAGTACTGACCCCACTACAAGCCCATTGCACTGAATCCCAATCAGTGTGTGATATGAACAGTATACCCTAGTATAAGCCCACTGACCTTAAACATGCAATCACAGTCAGTTTTGGGGTGGACTTGTACACAGGTTTTTAAAAGTGTGTACAGTAACTCATTTTATGTATAAAACAACAGAAATGTTCAATGGGCTTATAACTGTATCAGTATGGTCTACAAAAAACTGATTGATAAATTCGACTAAATGCTATTCTTGTTCAAATCCCTTTTTAAACCAAAAAAAGACCAAATTTCCTATAATGAAAATAACGTCACAGCTGTAGCCAGTGACCAGTAAGTGCAGTGGGAAACCTAAATGTTGGGTTAAGGGTACTCCACGCATTGGAGCCTATTTTTGACATCTCGTGCATAATTTTTCTTGTTTTAGATTGTGATGGTTTATACAATCATTGCTTCATGATCGGTCAAGACTAAATTCCACAAAAATACATGTCTAGGGTACTTTAGAACTTTATATTTATAAATTACTGGTGTGAACTTCTGTGAGGGGGTGGTTATATTTTTTAAGTGCCTAAATGTGGTAGGATATTGTGCAGAAATGGTCAAACTGGTATTCAATGAGTTAATGAAACAGGCGTTTTGCTGTGTTAGGGTTATGTTTAAAACTTGATCTCAAGTGGACATTGTAACATGTTGGTAGAAGAAAATGTACGAGTTGTATGGCCGAACGGTTAATGCAGGGAAACCGTGAACCATAGCAATAAAAGCAGCATGGGTTCGAGACCCACTCGCACCATGGTTCTGGTGGTGGAACAAGTCTTCTCGGATAAAGACTATAAACCGTAGGCCCAGTGTATACATACGGCTCGTGTGCACTATAAAGAACCCAGTATATCTTTCAAGACGAGTAGGGGGTTACCACGGTGTACTGGTCCATACATCCCCTGCAGTGGACAGATGAATGAGCGCCTGTATCGGGCAGCAGGACATGGCGTGACTCTTAAGGGGTAGAAAGTCATATGAATGTGTCACATCTGGTCCACAGCGCCTTGAGACTCTACTGTATAAGGCGCTATATAAATTGAACTACATTAAAATATACACTTAATTCATTGGAACAAAATACATAACAAAAACCCTAGGCCTGGTATCCTCAAATGTTAGTACACGACTAACAATAAATTAGCATTAGTTTGTTCTGCTACACTCACAATAAGATCAATGTTTTCTTAGCCAACCTGGCTAAAGGTTTCCGGAGTTTTTTTAGCCAAATTTATAAATTTCTTAGCTGAATTTTTTAAAATAAAAAACTGATAAAAATGGCTGCAAAATGAACAGTTTTTTTTTAAATTTTCTGTTAACCTGAATTGGCAAAAGTATGACAATTCGAGTAGCCATTGGCTAGTCTTGAAGTATATGTAAAACTACATCCTCAGCAGACAAAATTTAGAATGGTTTAGTCCAGTACTTAGGTCTGGACTAAAGTTAGCCAACCTTGAAAATACTATTGTTAGTCCAGGATTAGATCTGAATTTAGTACAAAAATACCAGTTTATGTGTCTGTCCATGGCTGACTGACCCAAAAATCTTGATTGGCCTTTTCTTTTAAACTTTTATTAATGGATAAATGTATAAAATTATTCCTAAAATTATAAGACATACAGTTAGGAGATTCATCAATTATTCTGAAGAATTAGGCAATATGATTTTAATTAGAGAAAATAGAGAAAGGAGGTCTGCTAAAAACAATTCACATAAATGTTGTACTGTACTTAACAACTGCTGTTTAAGACTAATCTACACATAGAACGTTTAGGCCGCCGCACACGTAAGCCAAAGACGCGCACGAACGGTCATTTGTGCTGCTGCTACAAGGTAGTAGCTTACATGTGCGATGAAATTTCCTGCACTGACGGCGCAGCACATGGTTTTTACCGTTTGATATTAAACAGCTACTCATGCTGACGGCACATCGTATACAGGGTCGTAAGCTTTACCGTTAAACTGTTTATATGGCAACCGGTCGGCGCTGCAATGTGTTTCTACATGTTCATACTGTAATGAATGTGCGTAGACAAATTTTGTGAATTAAAGCGCACAAACATGATGGCTAAATGAATTGGAAGGTCATTTTTGCTACCAATGGGGACACCCCTCTCACATTCAGTGAAAATCCATTTTTTTATGTATATCCAGTCGAGGTTACACAGTTACTGTATTTAATTTGTATCGTTTATAACATGATTCCTCTTGAGCCTATATTCAGACTAGCCAATGGCTTGTATTGTACATTGCCAGTGTCAATTTGGTTGAGACACTGTAATCTTTGCATGAATGATCACAGCAGATATCAAATTGTTAAAAGGTTTTAAGTGATAACCATGAGGGCAGGCTTCAGTTTTGGTTACCAATAATGCAGTCAAACTTTCCTGAGTGGAATCCAAAGTGGCAATTTTGAAATTAACTTAAAAATGTGGGAATAGTGATAAAAAAAAACTTGTTTATTAAGATTTTTACACTGAAAAATGACCAACATGTTAGAGGTTGCCAGCCTTTTGATGGTTTTTAGCTCAATTTTACATAAAATGTTGCAAAACTAGGGGTAATAATTGTGTCAATATCCCAATTTGTAGTGCCATTGCCTTAATATATATATTTTCTTCAAAATAAGCAAGAATTTTAAAAATCAATTTTTTGTCTTTTTTCAAGTGACAATACATATTTAATTGATGGATTGACTGTAATTAAACATGCTTAGTTAAAACTGTACAGTGCATCAGATCACAGGTGTATACATATTGTATCTTGAGTGGTAACTCCCTTCTGCCAATTCATGATGCTTATGTTGATAACATTCAAGATGGTGTTGTGTATATAATGATGAAATAATGTAATAATTCTGCAACATTTTACAGTTTTATGGGCATATGCAATGGACAATAAAGTACAAAAGATATGGATTAATAAATATTAACCCTGGTAGTAACTAAATTATGCGATTAATTTTGGATGACTGGATTATGAATGGTTCTGAAAACCAATTTCGCTGGATATTCAGAAAACTACTGTACCGTAGTTAGACCAGACATGTGCATGTAATCTGCCCTGGCGAAGGACAACCAAATACAGTACTTGTCTCTCCTACTCAACCTAGCTCAGTTATAATATATCCTTATGCATCAAATGTTGCACATTTTCAGCCAAAAACACCAATATGATACTTGAGACTGCTATTTATCACTCAAAAACCATATAGTCTAGTGGAAAGGAGGGGTTACCGTGCACCCAAATGATGTATTTTTTAACATAGATTTTTGTAATCCTGAATATTTCTAATTAAAGGATCTTGATGTTCCCAAGACCCAAAAATTGTCCCATAAGGTTATTTAAGGACCATTTTGGCAGCCATGTTGGATTTATTAAAATGCAACATATCGGGGTTACTCAGAAACCAGTGATTGTAGAGATGTAATTTTTGTGTCAAATTGTTCAAAATGTACATATTCCTATGTGCTCTACTGCAAAATTTTTCTGTAAAATGGCTGAAAATGTCACTTTTGACCTTTGACCCCGTTTCCATTGCAAAAAAAACCTATGTTAAAAAAATACATAATTTGGGTGCATGGTAACCCCTTCTTCCCACCCGACTAATACCATCATTTGATTTAACATACCTTTGACAAAATTAGAATTTACCACAAAGACATTGACAAGTAATAACATTTAAAAACCTGAAATATCTTCTACCTATATTGTTAAGCTCAGTCCAGACTATCAAATTATCTGTGACAAAATAAATTGACATGCCTATATATGGCCATGATGATGTCACACCATGACCATACATAGAAATTTCATTACCATATATGGATTTGACCAATTTTTTTGACAAATAAGGTTGAAAGTGTGGACTGAGCTTTACTTGAAAACGAAAAGCAATAATTTAAAATAAACTCTTATTAACATGACTTGAAATTAATGCCCGTTTTCCTGTTGATCGTTAATCTAAAAAAATATTTTTTACAACAATCGACAGGAAAAGGTGTCAATTCTGACATTTAAAAATGTTGGCAATTTGGATCGTCAAAGTTAAACTGAGTTCAACTTTGACAATTTGGATCGTTAATCATTACCAGCGACAAGAATTTACATGTTTTGTGAGTCTAGAAATAAATCACACATTTTGTTTATTTATTCAATTTTCGGGAGTTGTAACTTGCTTCAGAACATAAAATATACAATTATCTAACTAATATATAAAAATTGCAGTTGAAAAGTTTGTTAAATTTGTTTTATTGCGATTTTAACGATTTACAAATTTCATTGCGCAGCAGCGTAGTAAATAGCAGATATATAGCGGTCCAGCGTGATTTAAATTTTTCGTTCACTTTTTTTAACGATTCAGAATGCCGTTTCAAATCATGATTTTGGAATAAGATCAACAGGAAAACAGGCTTAAGAGCTTAAGAATAGAGAATTCAAAATGTCTAATGTTTTTTTACTCCCCAAAAAATGATAAAATAGTATAGAGGCTTGCAGTCTTCTGATGGTTTTTTTTTGTTATTTGCATTTAGCGGTGCAAAATTAGCAAGATTATAATTTGATACCAGGGCTCGATTTTTTACTAGCCCAGCGTACAATGGCTAGTGAAAACTGCACCGGGCTAGTGAATTTTAATTTTTACTAGCCAAGTGAGCTAGTGAATACAAGTATTAAGCAGTCACATTTACACTTTAAGTTGCCACACACATAGGCTATTTAAATTGCTTGTGGTCTAGTGAAATGTAGAGCCAACTTGTCCAGTGTACTAGTCAAAACAAATCAAGGCCTGGATACATTTTTTATAATAAGAAAGTTATTTTAAAAATTCAGATTTTTTCATTTCTCAAGTGACATACATCTCTATAGCTACCATTCTTACAAACTCATATTGCTTGACCCCATCATTTTTGATGATGCATTAGTGTATGAATAAATGAATTTGTTGACAAATGGATGTCTCACAACTAACATTTTGTGAGGTGTCATCGCAAAATGAGTCATTTTGTACAAATAAACAAAATTGAGTTCTTGTTATATTCTGGTAGAAGATATTATAAGCTTCAATTTGGTTTTTAATTAAGTTCATAGGTTGAGTATAACCAGAGAATAATAATTTTTAAATGTGTATGAAAACACACTTGGGAGAAATTCAACTTTTCAGTCTCAAACTGTTAAATTCATGAATTTTTTCCATTGATTTTGAAAAAAAACCTTTACAAAATGTATTTCAAAACATGGTTACAGTTGAACCTCAATTTTATGTACTGTATGGAAACAAAAGGGGTATGTAAAAACATAGGGTTTGTAAAATTCAGGTCAGTTCAAATTAACTCACCCTTTCACTCTACAGCATAGCTAAACAATATAAAAGTATGCCATGATAAGTTGCCTGCTAAAAAAACCTAAAAAATGTATGGTGGATTAAACATACAATGTTCATTGCATGGTCAATCAAACTTAAAAATCCAAACGTTGATGACATCATTGTTTTTATGAGGCGCATGTAAAATCCAGGGTCCATAAAATCGGGGTACTTAAAACAGAGGTTCTACTGCATTTTAAATAAACAATGTTTTTAATTATAAAATTTAAGCATTAATTTAGAAAAACAACAGAAATTGTATTGTAGAATTATGACTTTCTGCGTATTTTTGTGAATATCTTAAATCACCTGGCATACAATACAACTCATTTTGTCACAACACCTCACATTTGAGTAAATGCTTTTGTTGACAAATGAATGTCTCAACTATGAATTTTAGCTCAGGCTGTGATAAACAAATCACAGCTTAAGTAAACAATTTTACATGGACATAATTATTTTTTGTTTACTTATTTTGGATTGGATACTTTATCTTGCTATACTTAATCTCTACAACTAAACATTATTTAGCAATTTTATATCTCCCCAGTTGTTCAAATATTACCTCCAAGAGTTGTACAGGAAGATTCTCGCAGAACTGGTTGCCAAACGGCCCAAGGCAACCAATAATTTACATCGGGCAACCCAAAAGTTTAAGGTGTCCTGACAGTAACCAGGGCTTAGCTCAGGCAAACCAATCGTCTAGTCACCATGGCCCTAGCAAAAATATGTTGAAGCTTTTAGAAAAAGCTACTTAAGGGGCCTAAAAATGATATAAAGCAGCTGGCTTAGCAATATTAGAAAAGTCAATTGAAACTAAATTTTTTGTATAAGTTTGAGGGAAATTAAAAAACGATGAGGGCAACCATATTTTAGACCTTGGTTACCCGAAGGACAACCAAATGTTCTGCGAGGCCTTTGTAAATATATAGTTTGTGATTCACCACTTGTGTAGTACTAAAAACAACTGTTGAGCTTTTCGATGTTTCTACTAATATATTTTGATTATCCTCAGAACAGCGAGTCAAAAAGCACAATAATAATATGTGACATTTATATAGCGTTTATTGTCAAGGCCTCTAAGTGCTTCACAGTTATTACCCCCAGTCATTGGAACAAATACCTATGGAATACAATCCATTCCACAATTTTGCAGCCGTACACACACATGCCATTTGTACTTCCCAGGTACCCACTTATACTCCTTGGTGGAGAGAGGCAATGTGGATAAAGCGTTTTTCCTAGGAACACAAGCAGCTGACCTGAGTGAGCCCCGAGGCACCGACCTCATGATTGGAAGTCCGAAAAGCAAACGCTGCGCCACCTGCTTCCAGCATGGCAGTTCTATTTCAGAACTAGAGACCTTGTGTACCACAAACTTTTTATGTCTATTGAAAATAACACAAACATTTTGAACAGTATAGGAAGATACTAATTATGTTATACACCAGGTCTACACCTCAGGTGTACACAGATAGCAGCACTTATTAATTACTCATCATTTATTGAAAACTACTTGATTGCACTCAAATTTATATTTTTTTTTCACAATATCACATCAGTGCACAAAATGAAGGGGTCTGTAGGATTCTAATACAATGTATTATCCAAAATTATGATAAGATATTAATTTCATTAAAAAAATCTGAAGAATAACTTAGCAAGATTTTATCTGTAATTTTTTTTACAAAAATAATTATATCTTTACTAAATGACAAAACATTCATTTACAGAACCTTGATTATCTTACACAAATCTGTTGCCGTCTGGTTTTCGTATCATGATTCAGTGAAGCGTAGGTATTCACCAAGTTCTAGTTTTTACATCAGAGCTTAGGCTTTCTTGGAATCCTGGTGCTTATATCGTAAAATATTAAAACACAGGCTTTCATTGAGTTCTGGTGTTCACATCATGATTCAGTGTAACGTTGGGTTTAATACAGTATGTCATTGTATATAATTGAGACCTTTCTGTTTCTATCTCAATATGCTCTCATCGAGTGTTTATAGTAAATTAGTATTAGTAAAGCGCAATACTTTTGTAGGAAAGTATAATGCATACTCCAAGTAATGAGATACATGCCATCGTGACAAGAATTCCTGATGATGACATAATTTATGTCGAAATATATCACAAGTTAGTAAATCGTAAAGCTTTCGATAAGTTCTGTTGTTTATATCAAAACTACATAAAACATCACATTTTACCGAGTTCTGGTGATTATAACTTAGAAAGCATGCTTTCGTTGAGTACGAAGTTCATATTACGAAAGTGTAAGCCTTCATTGAGTTCTGTTGTTCATATCCCGATTCATAGTAATTCACTGAGTTTGGGTGTTTATATTGCATGTTAGAAAAGTGTACATGCATTCATTGAGTTTTGATGTTCATATTGCAACTCAGTAAAGCATGTCTTAGCAGAGTTCTGGATTTAATATCACAATTTAGTAAAGCATGCTTTCGTTGAGTTCTGGTGTTCATATCACAGTTTAGTAGAGTGTACGAACTCATGAAATTCTTGAGTATATTTCGCACCTAGTAAGAGTACGCCTTTGTTGAGTTATGTTTATATTGCAACCTTTCGTTGAGTCTAAATTTTCGTATCGTAGCTTGGGAAGCATGCCTTTGTTGAGTTCTAGTGTTCATATCGCAATTTTGTATAACATAGCTAACTTGTAAAGTTATTGAGTTTATATCACAAATAGTAAAGTATGCCTTTGATGAGTTCAGATAACAATGCAGTTGTCGAGTTTCTGTGTTTATATCCAAAGTATTGAAGTGCAATATTAAGTCTGGCATTTATTGAGTATTTCGTATATCAAACAGCTTTACAGTTTATAAACTGGCCAACAACATCCTTATTGTGTTAATTTAACAGAATCAAACACCAAAACAGCATACAGCCTATAGGATCTGCTCTTTTCAAAAACACTCACCTTTTCCATTTTGCAAACCAAACCCTTGATGTAACAACATATTCTTGATAGTAATCGTAGCAGTGTTTTTAGCTGATTAACATGTTGATTCCACTTTTTATCATAGATACAGCAGCAATCTTCTGTCCTTCCCGATGTTTTTTTTTTCATTTAGCACAATACCAATATTTCATGTTCTTGAAATTTTCATAAACTTGTCATAATTTTGTTTTAAAAGTTGATTGAAAAATTTCAACTTCCAGAATCAAGATTCTTGACAATGTCGCATTGTCATCATCTCATGTCACATTGTCATCATCTCATCAAACTGCTTTAGTTTTTGAGAGTGTCACATTGTCATTGTCTCATCAAACTGCTTTAACAGTTTTTGAGAATGTCACATTTTCATCATCTCATCAAACTTCTTAAACAGATTTTACATGCCACTTTTAAACTGCCTCTAGCAAATTCAGAATTTTACAAGCCATGCTTCCACTATACATCCATCAAGAAACCATTTATTAAGTTTGTTGGTGTAGAAAACATCCAAGAATGATGAATATCCAGTGAGTTATAAGTTATTATTACTTTTGTCACAAGAAATTCCTGTCACATTTGGCACAGTGGAAAGCATGGTTAGTGACAAATTAAGAAATATTCCAACAGGGTTTGTTGTCATTGTGTAATTGTCATTTAACAACATTCTCATTTGTAAATATACCTTTTTCGTCACTTTTTTACACCTGTACAGTTGACTTGTAAAATTTTCTTTAATTGTTCTGTCATGTTATAAACATTTCTATGAATGCTATAAAAGACTACTGCTTGGTCCTCCTGAGTTGAACACAAATGGGGGCAAGGGTCCATCTGTCCACTGAAAAATAAAATCAAATATTTATATATAGTCATAAAAGCAATAATATAATGGTCGTGGTTGTGGTCCTGGTGGTGGTCGTGATGATGGTGATGATGATAGTGATGATGATAATGATGATGGTTATGATGATGGTGATGATGGTTATGATGATGATGATGATGATGATGATGATGATAGATGATGATGATGATTATGTTGATGATGACGATGACGTTGATGATGATACTTGTGTGATGAACTTTGTACTTCTATTATAATTAAGGTAGATTCATTTTACTTGGGTTTAAGCAGGATATTTGTAATTGTTTTTTATTTATCAGTGATGTTATCAACAGGGCATATTTTATCTTGAGTTGGGTGTAAAATATCATTATGGGGACAAATGTCAAATTGAAAGGTTGCTGTGTGGGGAGGAAAAAGTAACAGCTTCGTCTGTGTAGATGCTTGACTCATTCCACCACGATCGGCTTGCTAATGTGTTAGGGTATACTTCAAGACATACTATCCGCTTTATACGGACATTGTCGGCAACATTATTGTTGGAAATTGTAGAATGAGGGTGGTGAATTATACGGACCATTACAAGTACTTGTTCTGCCTAGCCAGCACATGTAATTACAACAAGTATTTAAGAATAAAATTGAAAAATCAGAAATTGACTCATACCTGTAACAGATTATGTTCTGGTTGTTGAGATGATTGGTAATGATCTTTTAACAGTTGTTGTGAGAAGTCATTATGCATTTGATAACTTTCCCTTTCACGGGCAGGATCTCTTAACATTTGGTACAAATCTTTACAAAAACAAAAAAAGTTGTTTACTACCTAACATTGATTAATAAAAAAATATAAACTATAAATCAACAGTAGAGTCTCAAGGATTTGTGGACTATGACTTTCTACGCCCGTAATGGTCCCGTTGTGTCCTGCTGCCTGAAAAAAGAGCACTACATTCAGCTTTCCACACCAGGGGATGTATGGACCAGTACACCGGGGTAGACCCCTACTCATCTCAGAAGATGCACTGGGTTCTATATAGTGCACATGAGCCGTATGTGTATAGTGGGCCTACAGTTTATAGTCCTTATCCGAGAAGACTTGTTCCACCACCAGAACTATGGTGCGAGCGTGCTGTCACTGTTGTTATTGCTATGGCTCACGGTTCCCCTGCCTTAACCGCTCGGCCACACAACCCACACAAATTTAAGTATACTTTTTTCAATTTTTTCAATTGTATTGTTTTACTTTTTCTAACTGTTCTTAGCAATGTTGCAAAATCAAATAATATGTAAGCAGAGGTTCCAAGTTATAAAAACAGAATTCATGGAGATTTTCTCGTGGTCATCCTGTTAATATCTACCCTTTGTGTAATGTATGTACAAATACCCTTATATCTAAGATCAACACCTTGACTGTTTATGGAATGATAGTTTCTAACATGTATTGTCACAGTTAGAAATGTGCTATTACTGTTTCCCAAAACATTACTGAACTTCACAGTTGCTTACTTTCAACCAATATTTTGAACTAGGCCAATTTATTCTCTGATTGTGCAATTTTTATAAACCTGGAGAATTTCCTGGAGAAAACTAAATTTTGGGAGAAAATTTGATAATTCTGGGGGCCCGGGAGACAATCCAAAATTCCTGGAGACGCCAAGACAATCCTCGAGACTTGGCAACTCTGTGTAAGTATGGAACAGTCACACTTTTATTCAATTATATTATAGCATTATAGCTAGAAATACTCATTCACGTTCTAACATTCAATATGACATTGGACAGTTATGGAGTGTGGGTCTACGGGTTGTAACATGCTTGGTAAGTAATCTTATTCCCCAGTGCTTAAACCTAACTGTATTAGGGTGCATTTTGATGGAGAAAGAGAAAACACAACCACTTCATAAACTACAGCTATGACACAAATAATATAATACAAACAAACTGTTAACCCTTTCAATGTGTGGGGTCGGTAATACTGGGCCTAAGATAAATCACTCTTTAAAAACATTCGCCTATACTAACACATGCTCTCTTTTGTTTCTATGACACCGTTGAGAAATATGAGATGAATGAAAAACTTAATAAAAAAACGGAAAATCCAAATTGACTGCCATGACATCACATATATATGAGGCCTGACATGGCATAACCACCAAGTTGTAGGAAAATTTAGTTATTGTTTCAAACATATAATTACACTTTTCGAAAGGTTTAAAATGAGGGCTCAATTATCAAAATCAGACATCTATAACTAAAGTTATTGGACAAAATATACACAAATTCCCTTTGTATTTCTTCATATTTACTATTGTTTATTTGCTTATTTCTCAACAACTTGCTGTGCAACAACTTGGTTGTTTTGCCATGTTTTGCCTCATATCAGGGAACAGTTAAATTACATGGAAAACTCTCGAAGAGAACATCAAAGGTTACAATCTTCGGTACAGATAAGCAATAGCGACCTCGACTAATGGTCTAGGTCTATGTTAAGCCAAGCTAGGCCTATGCCGTGGCTATGGCCTGCTCTAAACGTATTAATAATATTGCAATTTAATATATTACTCAATATTAGGCCTAGTAATAGTTTTAATAATATTTATTTGAAGCAGCCAGGTTATTTAAATAACTCAATATTAATACGAGTAAGACGAGAATTTGCCATGTGGTTTACCGAAAAAATGGGCGACTTTGATTGAACATGGGTCCAGTAAATGCCGAATGTCTCTGATAGTCACAAATGCTCGCTCACAGGACCTTCATCATTTGAAAGATAAAATATTAAATTTCAATAATACCAAAACCTCAATTGCGAGCATTTGCGGCTTTGGATAATATATGATCTTAAAATGTACGTAATTTAACACAATGCTTTTCAAAAAATGACTTAAATGTGTGCAAATTTAGTAAAATCTCGCTGAATGTTTACTGGAAACGCATCGAAAACATCTGTGACGTAGTCTCCAATCAGACGTATATGTACAATTGCCATATATTTGTTTAAAAATACAAAAATTGCTCATATGAAAATTCCTAAATGTCTCCCATATATCAAACCCTAACACAAACAAAGCATTTCAAAATAACCCCTTTTAGTATTTTTGGCATCTATTTAAAAATCGCCTCATTTCCTTATTTAGTGTTTAGCAGTGAAAGGGTTAAAACTTACCTCTCAATAATGCTGAAGCCCACAGTTGAACATGAAGATCTGGGATCTTACTTGCTAGCTGCATCGCAGGTGACACCATGTTCATACTCTCCTAAAAGAAACAAAATAAATCCATCAAACATAGCCTACAAGAATCATTTTGCTACATTATAAATTAAAATGCACGAATTTAGGCCAATTTTCCGCAGGAAAAAACAATCCGATAAATTATCGCGATGAAAATTATCCGATAAAGTGCTGCATAAACGGGTGTTTAACCTCTGACAAAATTATCCAATAATATTCCGATAATTGACCTAAATGCGATAATTTTTTTAATTTAAAACGGGGTCAACCTTGAGCTAGCTTTTGCAAGGATTTCACTACGGTTCCACCTGGGTGTCACGCGAGGAAAAGAGAAATCGCCAAAAAATGAACTCGCAATGCACTATGGTCTACACTGCGTTTGCGCAGATGTATTTTTAAAATTGATGTGATTGGATATTTATCGGATAATCCAAAATTCCTGTGGAAACATGGCCTTAATTGACTGCTTTACCAATTAAGTTGGGTGTGACAAGAAAAAATGGATTGGATTTATTTGATAATTAACTCTCCAAAAACCAAAACTCCATAAAAAAACAAATTACACACTAAACCAGCAGATCATGAAGGCAATGTAAATATATGTATATTTGACTCTCTCTAAACCAACTGTTCAGAAAACCAAACAAAATGGATGATGCGGGTAGTTGGTTTTGATCACTTAAATAAGTCCAAGGTGGACTTGTTTCCAGTGGTGTCCTTCTTGTGTTGATTAAGCAATGCCAATGACCTTGTTACCATCTTCTCCCATTTTTTTTAATGTATGTACTATCCTCTAAAGCCGGGCACTCACTGTGTCATTCCACGGTCGTACGACGGTCGCACGACTGAACTCTGTGTGTGGTTTCCAGACGCATTAGTTAGTGATACAACAGGGAAATCAATAAAATAACCATGGGCTGATGAGTAGAAGACTGTTATCGCGTCTGGAAACCACACACACAGGGAGCGATGGTTTAGACATAGACATAGACATCACTTTATTAATCCAAAATTAATCAGAAATTCCATTATTCTTTCGAAATACAGAAAATAACAGAAAAAACATTAATAATCCCGACTACCTAACGTATCTATTATTAAACAACTTAATACCTCTAACAATAAAAGAATTAGAATAACGATTCGTGTTAACAGTCGGAAACCTGAGTCTGCCGCTGCGATGAATAACACAACCGGTAATTGTTGAATGTGAAGGGTGATTGTCGTCACGCATCACATTATCAAATTTATTGACTAGTCGCTCCTCGTAGACCGAGTGAACAGACGGAAGTTCCAAACCGATAATCCTCCCAAACCTGTTGACAAACTTTTGTAACCTGTCCCTATCACTTTGTGAAATATTCCCACCCCAACAAACCAAACAATAACCAAATAATCCAAGAATAATACAATTGTAAAATGACAACAAAATCTCTTTCTTAACATGAAAAGCATTAAGTTTCCTAAAACAAAACATTCTAACATTAAGTTTCTTTACCAAATGATCACAAAAAATACCCCATGAAAGTTTATTATCAAAAATTATTACCCCCAAATATTTATATGATGCAACTTTTTCAATTTCCTTATTTTCAATAAAAATGCTTTCTTCCCTACCCCGCTTTTTCCGGTAGTCAATTATCATTTCTTTTGTTTTATCAGTGTTTATTTCGAGAAAGTTATTTTACAGTACGAAACAAACCTTTGGATTTCTGAATTATAGAGGGACAAGTCTTCCTTCTTTATTAGTCGTGCGACTGTCGTATTTAGTCGTGCGACCATCGTACAACCGTCGCACGATGCAATGAGTACCCCGTTTAAGAGACATGACAGACAGTGCACCAATATGTTGTAGTTTAACCATGTTGTTTTAGTTTTTTTGTGAACGCACTAAGGTACGGACCCAAAGGGGGGGCAACCAGCCCGGGCTAATTTTAGCCAAAAAAAAACATTTTGTGCACATTTTGGACCTCTATAGCCGGGCAATCACTACATAGTACAACGGTTGCACGACTAAACCGTCACTCCTTGTGTGTGTGGTTTCCGGATGCGATGAAAGTTTCAACAGGGAAATCACTTAAGAGCCATCTGCCGAAAAGTAGAAGGCCGTTATCGCGTCTGGAAATCTCACACACAGAGAGCGACGGTTTAGTCATGTGACTGTCATATAACCGTTCTACGACGCAGTAAGTGCCCGGCTTAAAAGTGCAACAAGTTCAAGTTGTATTTATTTTCTTAATGCATTTAAATAAATATACAGAACAAGGAATAAGAGAGTCTGTAGACAAAAATTTACTGGGCCCTAGGCAGGCCCTGGGCCCAGGCCTATTGCCATTAGTCTACTGTTAAAATCTCACACTTATTATGTTTATGTAACTTGCTATTAGGGCACCCTCCACCCCTCTTTCAAACTTACCTGGTTCTGACATGTTTCTTTGCAAAATAAACATCACATTGGGTTGTACTTACCGTTGTGTTTCCAACTGACAGGAATATGTGACCTAACAACACAAGTGAACATGCCGTCAACCGGTTCAAATCTTCTAAATTCGTCATTTTTAATGTTTCTCTCAAATAACGTCTGAAAGTAAGATCAGTTATATAATCATTAAAGAAGCAATAGGCATGCAGTTGTGATTCACACAAAGGTTCAGAGTGGTTATGTGAATGGTTTGTCTTTTATTTTTTCTGTTTCTTGCTTTAGGTTCACAAGGTTTTCACTCAGTTTTCAGTCAATTGATCACCCTTGGGGTTGATTTCGTGTGCTCTGCCCAAGTATTACTTTATCATCAATATTACTACACATTACGATGCTTGCATTGTGCAACTTCATAAAGATAATAGCATTTATAAGCATCAGTTATTTATTTATAGTACTTGTATTTTTTTTATTATTATTTCCGCAGATTTATATAATGGGACTACCACCAGCCAAAAAGTTTCTAAATGGAACCAATAATGCAAAGGCCACATGGGAGTGTAGTATAGGCTATGAACTGGGGTTGGCCTTTCCAAAGTCAGATTATAGATGAGGGGATAATCAATCAACCCTAGGATTTGTGACTTAGGGATTGAGCCACAAACAATGCAACATGCTCTACAGTGTCAATTACAGAGAGTGCTTAGCTATGGCTGGAAAAGCTTTAGATTACTGCATGGATTGACAAAGAAGATAATTATTTTCTACCAAATTAAAATAATGGGCAAGTCTATTTAGAAAATAAATAAAATCAACAAAAATCACCAACAACTAGGAATACTCTTTTTACACTACTCTGTAAAAGCATAGCCTCCCCACGGTGTAAACTAGAAATACTCCTTTTACACTACTCTGTAAAAGCAAAGCCTCCCCAATGGGTAAATTATTATCAGGGTTCATACACTTATAGTAAAAAGTAATTCAATATTTTTACACAAACATTTTTTTTTATTTTTAAACATTGTATTAGTTGCCCAGAAACATATGAGTACTGTAACTGTAATAAATGCATTTATTTAATCTTATACACTATCCATATAATTCAGTTACAAACCTAAGAGAAAAAAAATTGGCTTTGCCATACCATGCCATTTTGCCATGGTGGAAGCAATGTACAAAATACTAATTGGAGATGGGCCAAAAAAAAAGGTGGATTTTCTTATCTTAATCTTGAAGCTTGCATGTTTGCAACCAATCGGACTTATAGAATCTTAGTTATCATGCTAACAAAATTCATCCAACCAATCATTTGCCGCGGCGGATGATTTGCCTCTCTAGAGCAAGTTCTTGGGGAGTTTATAGTAATAAATGAACATTGAGGTACATATACTTACTTGGCTTCATTATATCTAGCCTGGAAGAAGGCCTGTAGTCCCCTAACATAGTACCCAGCTGCCCGCAGGCTGTGAGATGCTATTTGTGTCCTCTCAGGATCAATCCTTTCTAAAATTGTAGCAAGCTAATAGAAAATACAATATTAGTCAGTTAAATTATAAACATTGGGGAATAAATAGCAATGGTAATAAATTATGTGTACAAAGGGTTGGGGTTGCTCTGTTGCTCCAGGTTTCTTAAGGACATGAGGTCGAGAAACAGAGAAAAAATTGGGAAGGCAACTAGTGATTGATGCTAAATTTACTATACAACACACTTTTTCTTTTAGGAACCCTTTTTACTGTATTTATGCTAATGTTGTCAGCCAGCTACTACAATTGCCTAAGTCATTATTTTGAGAAAATGTTGGAGTTTTTCCAATACCTAGCACACACAAAGATTGTTTTTAGATCTTATAAAAAAAATGATAGACATGCTGACTGCTACACTCTTGTGATTACTCACGAAAAATGTGAGGTGTCACCACAAAATGAGTTGTGTTGTACGAAAAAACAAAATTGAGTTATTGTTATATTTGGATAGAAGTGATTATAAGTTTTTTATTGGTTTTTAAATGAGGTTTATAGCTTCAGTATAACCAGAGAAAAATCATTTTAAAACATTGGTGTATGAAAACACACTTTGGAGAAATTCGATGTTACTTTAATATAAACAACTGTTGGCTTCCTGTATGTTTTTCCATTGATTTTGAAAAACAGCCTTTACAAAATGTAGTTCAAAAACATGTTTACTAAACTTAAACAGGAAGTTTGTAATCATAAGATTTAATTACTAAACTTAACAAAACAACACGAATCTCATTTTTGTGAAATTATGATTTTCTTTCATTTTGTCACGACACCTCACAAATGTGGCAGAGCCATGCCAAATGAGACATAAGTCGGAAAATTGAGTTTTTTATGGATTGTAACACCACACATTATTATCTTAAACATGCAAAAAAATCAGTTTCATATGATGTTTCCTTGCGAAGTTATGAACAATTAAAGTTTGAACACTGAAAATGTAAGTTTTGAGAAAACTGCATTTAAAAATTGTTTATCCGTATACATGGACTAAGCGAGGTCATTTCAAATTGCATTTTAAAACATTGTTTGATCATATATCTGGAAATTGTTAGGGTAGTATGAAAGTTGAATGCATGAACTGTATATTTTTGAAATAAAATCAATTTTGAAAAACTTGACAATTTTTAAATTTCTGCCTATTGTGGAAAACTACCATGTGCAACTTATGTCTCATTTGGCTTGACTCAGCCACAAATGTGAGTGAAGTGCCATGCATTGCATATTTCTCAGCAATATTTCTCAAGTGTACACCATGTGTACTATGTTAAAGAATGTTGTACTTACATCTTGTTGTTTTCCTGTCCTTAAATATACAATAGCTAAGTTGAATGAGATAAATTGCCAAAGCTCTGTACTTGATGTTGACTACAAAAAAAATCAAATTACTCAAATATACAGAATATAGAAAACCTCATTTCCCTCTTCTGTTTCAAATTTTAAGGTGGATGGAGAAGTGGGGAGGGAAGACAGGCAGAAAAGTTTCGTTTTGGATGAAACTAAAAGTGACATTGGAATACAAGAATATTTTTTAATATATAATTTGACTAAAAAATTAATTTAAAAACTTTCAGCACATAATCAGTTCATCTATTTGCATATGCCAATGTACAATATCAATTCTCTCTTACTATTTAAGTCAGATTAACCCCAAAAATGAGAGAATTATGCACTACGCATACGCATGGAATTTGGCAGTGTTTCTACATTCACTAAAGGTCACTGCCCGCACGAGGGGCTGGTGTTTATCAAACATATTAGAACCTTGCATCTTGCACAATCAGCACACAATATTCACAGCACACATAAGCTATTGCCATACAGTGGTGGCACAAGATAGCCGGCATGTACCATTTACGTGTGCAGTGGCTTTAGGGGTATTTCTAGAGACCCCCTCACATAGTTCACCTCAGTTTACCTTTGTGGCAATTTTAATTTTCAGTTTAGGGCAAACCAATGTTTGTTATTTTTGGTTAGTTTATAAAACTCAAACAAAATGTAAACTATTTTATTTCATATTACAGGAACATTTGGTAATACTTCAACATCATTGACACAAGATCAAAACATCATGATATAGTCAAAAGTAATCACAATAATAAAACTATGTACAAATAAAACAAGCAAACATTTCGACTGCAGCAGGAAAGAAATACAGAATCCCGTAGTCTTAAAATAACATAATAAATAACAGAACCAGACACCATCAAGAAATTTCCAAACCAAACAAAGTTACAGCCCGACTGCAACTCTGTCAGCAAAAGCCTGATTGATAAAGCGCATTACGGGGCTAAGTGTGTCGTAATCCGAGGAGCGCATCAGTATTACAAAAACCTCATAATTAGTTAAACCCTTGACATTACAGGCTCCTCCGAGTTATTTAAAGATGTATTGTCACTTGAAAAATAACAAAAATTAGATTTTGAAAATAACTTGCTTATCTTGATGAAATACATAAGTTATGACGATGACACTATAAATTAGGTTATTTTAAAATTATTTGCCTCCAATATTGCAACGTTATATGCTAAAAATGAGCAAAAAACATCAAAAAGGCTGGAAACCTCTATATTTTTGATAATTTCTCACTGTAAAAATCTTATTAAACAATTTTTAAATACACTAATTTTTATTCTCCAGTTCTTAACTTTGATGCTACTTTGATATGATCGAGTTAATTTCAAAATTAATGTTGATGATTTTTTGGTCATTTTTAGGTGACAATATATCTTTAAACATTTTGGCACGCCGATCACTATAGAACGAACAATCCAGTAGAAAATGCTGTTGATCTTTGTCCTGATTGGCATTTCATAGTTTGCAAAGTCTTAGTTCAGTATGGATAGGCGAGGAATAGCAATATCATATGATAAAAGGAACAAATTGAAATAAGTAATAATCTATCACTTACTCTTAATGCTGTGTTGAATTGTACCTCTGCTCGCTCCATGCAGTTCATGGACATGGCATATAGGCCTAATAACGTATGAATTTGTGAACGATGCGTGCTGAATAACCTCGGATTCTGCGTACACACTTGGCAAGCTTGTGAAATCTGCAAGAAACAACCCAATAGAATAACCAAAAATACACCATGCCTCATTTTAACACACCTCACATATATATTTATATAAATATATATTTAATAAATGCAATTTATATACTCAACTCTATCCGAAGTATAATTGGAATATATTGATAAAAACGGTGAAAGCCTCAAGAGTTTTTTCCTAAACTATACATGTAGTGAACCACAAACTTATATACAACTGAGGTATGCAAATGGAAAGTCACAAAGTTGTAGCAAAATTTAAATGCTATTACACTTTATTAAATTTATTTACACTTATTAAACTTTAAAATGAGTGGTCAATTATCAAATTGGACATAAATAACTACGGAACAAAATGTTGAAAAATTTCCTTTGTATTTGTTTAAATTTATTGTTGTTTATTTGATAATTTTTCAATAGCTTCTGCTGTGACACCTTGGTGGTTTGCTATGACATGCCCCATATATTTATATCTCCCTTCAAAAGAGTTTATCTGTATTTTTTAAGACTCAGTATTAGTTTATGTCAAATGTTTAAGCTTAATATTCCAATTATTATCTATAATTGTGTAATAATTTTACTGTATATAGGAATAATCTTTGACAATTTTTAATTATTGTATTTACTGTATTCATAACTTTAAACCAGTGTACTGTATATTCTTTTGTGTATGCTTGTACTTTGGTGTTCTTTGGCATTTTCTACTATGGTAGTGTCCTGTATCTCAAGACGATTTTCCAAACTGTACATTGTGTTTTTTGGACAATAAAGATTTGATTTATTTTTATCATGTGCATGTGTTACCTCTTGTATAGCAGCGGATTTCTGTCCCATAACCAGCCTACACATTATGATGTGTTCAAGCAGCATTAGTTGGAATGCAGCTAGGATGGGATGAGAATCGATGATCTTCAGCTTCTCAATCTGTAACAATGCTTTATCTGTATACTTGTGTGCTTTGTCCATGTAACCTGCTTGCATTGAATGCATTACAGTAATCTAAAACAAATCAATTTCATACATTTAATACATTTTTATTAGTGCGAGTTGTGTAGCTAGCGGTTCAGGAAGAGAACACTGAGCCACTACATAAATAATAGCATGTGTCCGGGGTCCACTCCCACCATGGTTCTGGTGGTGGAACAAGTTTTCTCGGATAAGAACTATAAACCGTAGGCCCAATGTATACTAATGCCTCATGTGCACAAAAAGATAAAAAAAATTTTAAAAAGAAAGAACCCAGTATATCTTTCGAGACGAATAAAGAGTTAGCCTGGTGTACTGGTCCATTCATCCCCGCTGTGGAAAGCAGAATGTAGCGCCCATTTTCGGAGCAGCAGGACACGATGGGACCATTAGGGGTGTAGAAAGTCATAGTCCACAGGGCCTTGAGACTACTGTGTAAGGCACTATATAAAATATAATAATAATAATAACTATCATTATTATTATTTTTTTATTGTGAAAATTAATGATAAAACCACAACAAAATACTAAAATGGCAAACTGATTTTAATTGTGGTCTAATATTGCTTTAATCAATGAGTTCAAAGTCTGCCCTTTTCATGGAACTCCAGTGGCTGCAACCTGATAGCAGTATTATGTTTAAAATAATGATGTCCATTCACAAATGTGACGTCTCACCACAAAATGAGTCATATTGTAGGTGAGATCAAATTTTGATAATCATTAAAATAGGTCTGAAGTCAATTTTGTTTTAGTCAATTATGAGTACTGGTACTTAAATTTCACTATAAAATACTTTTTAAAGATGTATTGTCACTTGAAAAATGACAAAAAATGGATTTTAAAATTAACTTGCTTATTTTAAAGAAATACAT
>JAOTQE010143190.1:0-11579 GCA_025631205.1 Nesometra sesokonis | reverse complement strand
TAGCTTTTTGTGTAGGCTCAATGCTGACTCATCGCTAACGGCTACTTCTCGTTCGCTGTGTCCACCTGGTACATTGTTTGTCGCGGCCAGCTCGGTTGATGGAATGTCTTCGCCATTCTTTCCTTTATTTTTTTTAGAATTCCTTAAAACAGGTTTCTCTCGTCTCTCTGCCATGTACTTTGTATCTATATTCTTATTTTCTCAATAACAAACTGGTTTTTGTATCTCAAATTATCAATATTGCGGTTTTGGTACAGAGCTAAACCGAACACACATCTACTCCGTCTGAGACATGCGCCCTCTATTTTTGTTAATTGATTTGATTGGATATTTTATCGGATAATTCGAAATTCCTGCGGAAACACGACACACAGTGGGCCAGAATGAACTCAAAGTGTTACAAAAATCAAAATTGGTAAATATGGAACTTCGATGTTTTTCATTGGTTTCAGGAAGAAACACCATGAAAAATGTTATTCAGTCTATAATAACATCTATTGGTGTCATAAGTGTCGTTTAGACACGGAACAGTAGAAAAGTTCCGAAAATCACTAAAAACATGTCAAAGCCCAAATTTTGAATAACATCGTGTATTTTTTTGTAAAGAAAGCTTTCAACTTAACATTGGACACATTATATGCCCATCGTTAGGCAAATCAGTTTATACAACGAACAATAATAGAAGCGTTACCAACTAGAAGAAATTGGGGCTTAATTTGGTGAAAAAAACTAAAAAAAAAAAACATTTTTTGGGAAAAGGTACAAAAATAGTTATGATTACCGTGGATTACCGTAACATATGCTATATTTTCATTTGTAGGAAAGCCCCAAATGTAAGTTTATAGCAGTTTTAGTTGCTAATATTTGCCACAATGCATGCTTGAGTCAATTAATCGTAATCTGTTTGCTCACTTTTAACTACTGTATATTTTGAATTGATTAGAACGCAGCGCACAGAGGACCAGAATTGGAACTCAAAGTGTACCAAAAACTAATGCTCATAAAAAACGCTTGAGCATTAGTTTTTGGTACTGGCACTAAAGGGGTTTGCAGACCCGAAGAATACGATGGAAATATTTTCAAAACTGTATGACGTCATCAAAATACTGTTTTCTTATTTGACGAGAGCAATTTTTATTAAAAGATTAAGGAATAATATACGTAACATTTTTATTTAAACATATAAGGGGGTTTGACACCCGTAGATTTCAATGAACACTGTATGACGTCATTAAAATATTGTTTTCTCATTGGACGAGCACAAAATTTCGATTTTATGGAGACAAAATACATGTCACATGTATTTCAACATGTGAGGGATTTGGACACATGTAGAATACCAAAAAACATAATTTTAAAACCATATGACATCAGCAAAATATTGCATTCTGATTGGACGAGGTCAAAATTCAGTTTGATGACATAATACATGCCACATTTACTATCCCTCTTAACATAGAGGGATTGGACACTCGTGGAATTCAATGGACACATTTTCAAAAGTGTATTACGTCATCACATCATATAGTTCAAGCTATATACTCTTGCTCATAAAAAAATCCATCTCCCTTTACATAATGATAGCAATTTTATTCTGGAAAACTGTTACATAACCAATGGTAATTATTATGTGATAAACTATTAATATGCTTCTTTTATTTTTTTTTGTAACTGACAAGGGCAAAAGATATACTTTGAACTTTAAGTTAAAGAGAACTCGAAGAGAAAATGAACAATATATTGTGCTGATGGATGAGGATATTATTAGCAGTAGTTTTTAGCTTAATCTGCAATGTGAACATGTAAAACAATATGTTTATTTAAATATGGTCTGTCAGGAGCAATGTATTGAGTTAAAGTGTATATAGTAAAGCGTCTTATGAAAATATCTTAACTTGATTCTAATGCCAATTGTTAACAAATTGCACATGGCCAGCATTGATTGTAAAACAAAATGTATCAAAAAGCTTATCCCAGCTTGACTACCATTTCATTAGTAATATTTATTTCAATGACGATCAGCTTGACCTGGCATCATATATTAGGATGCTACATATAGCATACATATATTTTGCAATAAATTGTAGCCTCGTCCAATAAAAAAGACCAGTATTTTGATGAGGTAATAAGGTTTTGAAAACGTGTTCATTAAATTATACGGATGTCCAAGCCCTCATATGTTGAAATACAAAAAATGTGGCATGTATTATGTATTTATTAAATCGAAATTTTTGCCTCGTCCAATAAAAAAGACCAGTATTTTGATGCGGTAATAAGGTTTTGAAAACGTTTTAATTAAATTATACGGATGTCCAAACCCTCATATGTTGAAATACAAAAAATGTGGCATGTATTATGTATTTATTAAATCGAAATTTTTGCCTCGTCCAATCATAAAACAGTATTTTGATGACGTCATACAGTTTTTAAAATGTGTTCATTAAAATCTACGGGTTTCAAACTCCCCTTATTTGCTTACATAAAAATGTTACATGTATTATGTCTTTATCTTTTAATGTAAACTGGTTTCGTCCAATCAGAAAACAATTATTTTGATTACGTCTTAAAGTTCTGAAATTAAGTCCATTGTATTCCACGGGTGTCCAAAAACCTCAAATGTTGAAATACAAATGTGGCATGTATTATGTCTCAATCAAATCAAAATTTTGGCCTCGTCCAATTAGAAAACAGTATAAATGACGTCATACAGTTTTGAAAATGTGTTCATTGAAATCCACGGATGTCAAACCTCCTGATATGTTTAAACAAAAATGTTACGTATATTATGTCTTAATCTTTTAATGAAAATTTCTCTCGTCCAATCAGAAAACAGTATTTTTGATATATCCATTGTATTCTATGGCTCTGAAAACCCCTTGAGTGTTAGTTATGGTCACGTTTTTGAGCGTTTTTAATGAGTATTTATTTTTTGCACACTTTGAGTTCATTCTAGTCCACTGTGCGGCGGCCATGGGTAAAGAAAGATGTAAGACAGTAGTGTCTATAAAATCATAAACATTAAAATCATTTACTGGCCTCTTCATTTTTTTTAGTCAATTTCTACATTAGCTGGGAACCCTAACTACCTTAGCTGGGAGGCAATTTCGTTTCTACATATGCTGTTGATTTTTTCTACATTAGCTGGGACCGATTATCGCGTTCCTACATATGCTGTTGACGTTTCTACTTTAGCTGGGATTTTTCTATACATGCTGTTGATAGTTTCTACTTTACCTGATGTTTCTACATTTGTTGGAATTTTCTACATTACCGGTTGCAACAAGACCTCCGTATGTTGATGGGTTCTTTGATATTGTCTCTTTTGTGCATTAGCCTGCTTTCCCAAGATTACAGCATCCCAATCTACTGATTTATGTGTAATTGAAAATGTAGGTAGACGTTGCGCCCTAGTTAAGATCCCTTTTGTGTTATTTTCGGTGTCAGTGCGATGTTCTTTGATGCGTGTTTTAAGAGCCCTCCCTGTTTCCCCTATGTATACCTGTGGACAGCCTAGACCGCAACAGGAAGAGCATTCCCAAAACTTAGGTCCTGCAATCATGAAGGTCCTTTTTCCACAGGTTTTCAAACGAAATGGTTAAAAAAAAGAATAGTATGATTGGGAGTAGATCTTAGAGTACGAAAATAAGTAGCAGAACCTTGTTGAATTAAATTGGATAGGTACACAGAAGACTGAAAATGAAAAGATAAATATATAAACATATAAATAAATATATAAACAAAGAGTAGTAAATTAAACACAATACGATGTTTTAATGTAAGTCAATAGAGACACAAAGGGTGTTATGTACTCACTAGTGGGGTGGCTTCGTTTTTCATGAAATGGGGACACGTTAGACAAAAGCGCCAATTTTTCTTATTCGTGAGCCCCTTAGGGCATAAATATCACATTTGAAAGGGGTGCCAAAAAATTGGGGCAATTTATCAGTCTAAAGAGGGCGTTTTTCAAAATTTTTAGCTTGATCGGACAAATGGTTTCAGAGATACACGCTTCTAAAAAAGTGGGCGTGGCACATGCAAGATCGCCAAAAAATGACATTTTTTATGATTCTCAGAATGTTGATAACTCATAAGTCTTTTTCTAAGTTACCTACAAGGCTGAAATCACCTGTGTCCATTTAGTGTTGTGTGTATAATAAGGATCCAATTCATTAATATAACTTCTTAAGTTATAATCCATCAAAATTGCTTTCAAAATGAATGTAAAATAGCTGTAGGTCATTTTTACTGACCTATATCTTAAAAATCATGATTCCAAACCTAAAATACAATCTGCTTTCTGATACTCTGCTCATGTTTCAATGTGCATATGAAATTTGAGCAGATTAGATAAAAGTATACAACTCAATCGATATGGTATCTTAAAGTATTTTGAAGTTAAAATAATTTGTCATTTTTAAGTAAAATACTAATAGCAATTTTTTGAAGAAAGTGATTATCAATTAAACAAATACTAGTATTAGACTAGGCCTATGTAAAAAGCTATAAATTACTGTACTTGTTCAATTTTGTGTTTAGATTCAGAATCTTTACCAGTACAGAATTTTATTTATTCATGTAAAGTACTATTTTAGAGTAGGCATATTTATAAAATCCACCCAGATTTGTCTGCCTATATGTGACAACCTTTTGAAAACCAACGCAATTTACTGACCTGACTGACAGTTTCGGACACCTTGACTCTCCGGTGTCCTTCTTCAGACTGACGGCTCTGCTGTTAAACAAACCAATCACCGGTATGTGGCGGTCGTCTAAATCAATCCATCAGTTTAAAAATAAAATGATGGAAATAGAAGTTGGTCCAGGGCCAGAATAAGGCATGGAAAAAAATCTTTAAAGATGCTCTCATGTACAATTCTTATAGGTCCAAAGTATGCAGACAATTTTGTTGATGCAAGTAATATACTGGCAAGTTGAAAGTATCCCCCACCCCTTGGGTCAGCGCCTGTTATTATTTTTTTTTTGACTGGGCCATAATTGGGCATGCCTTGGGTTGTATAGGACTACTTGTTTCCATCCTGCTCATATTTGATTTACACTTAAAAAGTGAGCAGAGTATCAGAAAACGGATTTGGGGTCAGGTTTGGAATCATGTTTTTTTTAGATTTAGTTCAGTAAAGATGGCCAAAAGTCTTTTTAACCTCATTTTTGGAATCATGTTTGACGGCTTATACACACAATTAATTTCAGTCTTGTGGGTAACCTAGCCAAAAGTTATGAGCTTTCAAAAATCTAAGAATTCAAAAAGCCCAGCTTTTAATGTAAATGCTAGGTTACCTAGCAGGTAATTTGCAATGCAGGAATACAGTGGTTTAAAATAGAAAATGTCAAAGGTCCGAAAGTACATTTCTCATTTATATTTTAAAATAGTTCTCATTAAAGCAAATATAAAGTTGCATGTCCTAAGCGATTTTCAACCAAAATGGAGTCAATCTGATCAGTAGTTACTGGGCTATGGTAATTTAAGGTCAAAGGTCAAAATGGCAGAAAAGGCATTTGAGGCGTGACACGGCAAAACCATCAAGTTGTAGGAAAAATAAAAAATGAGTTATTGTTAAAATTATATTACACATTTTGCAACCTTTGTAATGAGGGGTCAAATATCCAAATCGAACATCTACAACTAAAGTTATTGGACAAAATATACACAAATTTCCTTTGTATTTGTTTATATTTCCTGTTGTTTATTTGTTTATTTCTCAATAACTTCCTGTGCGACAACTTGGTGGTTTTGTCATGCCTCATTTTCGGTCATTTTATGACAAATTTTTCATTGCAGAGGAACATGTATATTGCGGACAAATTCAGATTAAAATAGACTCTACAGTCAGTGGTCGCCGAGATATAAGGACTCACATCCATAGGCGGCCATTAAAAACACCCTCTATAGACCGACGGAAAGTCCAAATTTTTTGGCACCCCTTCCAGTTTCGATAATCATGCCCAATATGGACTCGCAAACAAAATTTGGTGCTTTTTCCAACGTGTTCTCATTTTTCCCCCTTTTTTTTTGCTTATCCACCCTACTAGTAACAAGATGAGCAGCAACATTTAGCTTGAAATTGCTTGACTGGAACATTTGGAAGACATGAATAACTCTGCCAAGAAATGAATGTTGAAAGTTGACGACGGGTGCTTCGAATTAGGAAAAGCCGTACTCTCTTCTCAGTTGCAGTGACGGATTTAAGTTGGAGGGAAGGGGGTAAATGGGTGGCGCTTAACAGACTTAAGCCCACTAAAATTTACCCGAATTTTGTTTCTTTTTTATTTTTAATGGCAAAGGACAAATAATTATAGATTGCACAGCGGCTGTATATAGGGTCTTCCAGAGGCAAAGTCGGTCCTGTTATTGTAAGCAAGGTTTTGTTTTTGCTTGTCAATCAAAATTGGGGTATATAAGCGCCCCCTCCCAATCACAATCCTGGATCCGCCCCTGAGCTGCTCACAGTTAAAAATGGTCACCGTATGGATTGAACCCGATCTCGGAATGTTTGTCGATTTCTTCGATGTCTTTCCAACAACAGCGCGATATTCTGAAAGGGATTGACCGATTTTTCTAAAAAAAAAATCTATGGTTTGAATTTGACGGGTGGAAATTTTGATGAATGTACCAGACCATTTTAAAAGTTAGTACTGGTACAGAAATTTGTAAGTTTTTCAGAAAGTCAATATATGTATGTGACCTTCTTTTTTTTTGTTTTGTTTTTCTTCTGGCATCATTTTAAATTTGTCTCTTTTCTCTGACTATTAATCTGTCAACTGACCATTTTGGATAGTTGTAAACTTTTAAAACATTCTTAAAATGTGCTTCACCACCTCCACTTTACAGGCGAGGATCTAAAAGAGGGGGAGACACTCTACAAACCCCTCCCCCACTTGATTTCGACGAAATTTTTAATAAAATTATCCTATAATTATCCAATAATATTCCGATAATTATCCGATAATTAACCAAAATGCGATAAATTTTAACCTTTGACACGGAGTCAACCTTGATCTTGTTTTGCGACGGTTTCACCGCGGTGCAACCGGGGGCCACGCGAGAGAAAGGGAAATCACCAGACACGATGACAGTGTTCTAATCGTCGGCCGACGGTTCCTTTTAGTGGTTCAACAGGGAAATCACTAAAAAACCGTCGGCCGACGAGTAGAAGACTGTCATCGCGTCTGGAAACAAAACACACCCCACCCCACACACACACACACACACACAGGGAGCGACGGTTTTGTCGTGCGACCATCGTACGACGCAGTGAGTACCCGGCTTAAAACATATACATAGTTGGTATCGACAAAGATTATAAATAGCGCCGCGCAACTATACGATCTTTGGTATCGATATAATTCAAAATAGAGCGCAGAACGCACGCGGCGGCGATCACGGCTGAGTGCGTTTTTTTTCTACGCGCGTTTCAAGTTCCACGTCGTCGCAAATCGAAAGTTCGCTATTATCATCACTTCCTCCATAATAATACAATTTATGTATATTCTTTGCTTTCTCATCATCATGATCATCATCATCATCATCATCATCATTATCATCATCATCATTTAATCATCATCGTCACTTGATAAAATACCAACATCGAAAAATAAAACATCCATCATTCTATATGGTGAAATCAACGATACAATGTTGCAGACAGATTTATTATACTTTTACATTGCACAATCTACAAGTTTCGTTCAGATAGGCCTACTCAAAACATTAATATAAACTAGCATAGGTTATGTACACCTAATTTGCATATTAACTATAAAATATAAGCTAATTTGCATATTATTAAGGAGTTTTGAAAACAAAAATCCACAGATCAATTTAAGCATACTAAATTTTTAAGTGTTAATTTTTTCTTAGATTTCCACATAATTTATGGATTTGTATGAAAACTTCATGCAAAAACCAAGTCAAAGGTAAACAGTGTTACATCTGGTCATTTTCATGTTCCACTACAGTAAATAAATAGAAATACGCATATTCTGAACAATTTTACACCAAAAGAAATGGTTACAGAGGTACAGTACATAAGAATAACCGCCACTTTGTTTTGTTCTTTATCATTTATTCTTTATTCAAACATGGTCATCTAATCAGGTAAGGATCTAAAACTTATTTTAATCATGGTCCTGTTTTAAAAACGGTACTTAACGACGACAGTTCAAATAATAATTAAAATTTGTAAGACTACATAAATTACATATAATAACAACAACAGTTAAACAATATTGCAAAACCTATCTAAAAACAGGATTTAAAAGAAAAGAATTAATTTAAGTAGATATACAATAATATATATATATAACAATATTGCTGAACTTACCTACGCGGTTTTAGACGGAAATTTTGATAAAATAGAAACAATTCAATAGTCCCCAAGTGAAATTTGATTTTACTTTATTATTTGATTAGTAAAAATCAATTTTGGTTGGAAACATTTTTGAATTTATTTGTGACCGGTATACCAGCTTAGTACTACATAACATAAACACCATAAACATTCAAATAAGCGGCGTAGTGCTTCGAGGGCGGCGCTTATTAATAAAATATCAACCTGCTATTCTCTACACCCCAAGGCCTTTGAGGAGGGTGTGTTTAGCAGGTGACAAAATCCGATTTCAGTTTTACACACAAAAGAAGGGTGTTGGTGGTGTGTAGGCCTATTTTCCTTTGTTTCCTAAACAGCAAACTGGTGACCTTAAGTGGCAGGGCAACACAACACATTTTTATATATCACGGTACAGTATAAAATATAATTCACAACAATTGTTAAAACCACACACTTTAAAATCTTGTGCCACACATGTTTGTTTGTAATATTTATTGCACTCCCTATATAATAAATACATCAAAAAACTTAAACAATTAATAACATCATGTACATACGCATTATCTGTGAACGAGCAATAGAATTGAAGAAAGATGTCTATATGCTACATTGATTACAGCAAAGCTTTTGAGCGGGTTAATTATGGAATTGATAATATTATCTGATATTGGAATTGATGGCAGAAGAAATTTGCAGATTATTTCAAAACTATACTGGCAGCAACGTGGTAAAGTCAGAACCGGAAATGAGTTAACATCTAAATTTGACATTAAAAGAGGAGTTCGACAAGGCTGTGTACTATCACCTAGCCTCTTTAATCCATATGTAGAGAGAATTTTCAGATATAGAAAACTTCAAGGGAATTGCTGTCGGTGGCGTCAATGTAAACAACATGTGATATGCAGAAGGCACAGCTCTCTTAACTGAAAGCGAAATGGACCTCCAGGATCTGTTATTCACTTTTAACTCAGAAGGAGATAAATTATGTGATGAAAGTTAACGTCTCAAAAACCAAGGTCATGGTAATCAGCAAGAAAGAAGTGAACCCAGTTGTCAACATCTTACTGAATGGTGCTGTATTACAACAGGTATCAAAAATGGTTTACTTAGGCCACATTAACAAGTAACGGGAAATGTGAGCATGAGATCAAGAGGAGAATTGAAATTGCTAGAGGTGCCTTTGAGAACATGGCAAAGATATTCACATCTAGGAATATCTCAGTCCAATTACGGCAAAAACTTGTACGTTGCTATGTCTGGTCAACTCTTCTTTATGGTATGCAATCATGGTCTGTTGCAAAGGCAGCAGTGAAGAGATTCTAAACATTTCATGGAAAGACAATAAAAAAACAAGGTTCTCAAAAGAATAAATAGAGAAAGATTGCATGATCTCAACAATAAAACAAAGGAAACTGTACTTTGGTCATGTGATAAGAAAGGATGATTTACAAAGGGGGTTATTAGAAGGAAAGATGAATGGAAAACGTGGTAGAGGAAGAGAAAGATTGAAATGGACAGACAACTTCAAAGAGTGGTGTAATTATGCAGTACAGCGAATGCGTAAGTACAGCGCAGAGTAGAGAAAATTGAAGATTCATGGTAGCCAACCTGCGTCGAGCAGAGGACACAGACAGGTAACAGGTAATACATACGAATGAAAAGGAATGCAAAAGATAGCTCTATATAAGCTATCTTTAAAGATCTAGGCCAGCCTATAAATGGTTGGTACATCGTCCCATTCTAGCTTAGGCTGACCTAGTCAAGGTTTTATGCATTGGTTTTATACATCTTGGGGCATGGCGTAAAATGAATACAATTTTTAAATACATTTCTTAATAACTCTTCACCTTTTGACTTTACAAAACAGACGATTGTCGATTAATATTAATAAACTTGACACACAGTGTCATACATGGTCAGACCCTCAGTGGCGAATCCAAAATGTTTTGGAGGGGTGTGGAACCCACTAATGTAAAAATCGACGACAAATGTCATAATACCCACTAATGTCATAACACGTCGACGACAAATGTCACAATAACCACTAATGTCATAACACGTCGACGAAAAATGTCAAAATAACCACTAATGTCATAACATATCGACGACAAATGTCAAAATAACCACTAATGTCAAAACACGTCGACGACAAATGTCAAAACCTGTTTAACCACTAATCTCATAACACGTCGACGACAAATGTCAGAATTTCCATTTTTACTACTAATGTCATAGCATGTCGACGACAAATGTAAAAACTCGTTTGGAGGTAATTAATACTAAATATTACTCATACTTAGCATTGTTAACCGCCCCAGGAGAAAAGCTCAGGGGAGGCTATGGCTTTACACTGTTTTTTGGGAGGCGGCAGGCAGCATTGGGCTGCTGACACATTTTGCTAAAGCTTTTTACCACGATAACTCAAATTGTATTTGTTCGATTGACTTCAAACTTTGCAGACTGGAGTAAAATAAGAAGATGAACCTTTTTGGTGTTGATTGGATTATTCTAAATACTAATTAGGATTAATTAATTAATTAATAATTGACTTCGTAAAGGCAGAAAAACGCTCTTGCTGTAAAGTTCATTACCACAATTACTCAATTTTTATTGGACCGATCTCCATCAAACTTGGTGGATGGACGCAGGTCACTGCAAAATTGCACTTGAAGAGTTCATTTTTGAAATTATCCAGGTTTCAAAGGTCAAATAACTGTTTTTCGTTACGCACTGGTCCTATCTTTGCCAAGCTTGGTGGAAGCATGTAGATTGCAACCGCAATCGACGATACCGGGTCACTGTGTCAAGGCCATGGTTACTAAGGTCAAAGGTCAAAACACAGTTTTTCGTTACTCCTTGGTCTTATCTTGGGCCAAACTTGGTGGAAGCATGTAGGTTGCAACCACAATCACTGATGATGGTTCACCGGGTCAAAGGTCACTGAGGTCAAATAACTGTGTTTTTGTTACTACTTAGTCATATCTTGGCCAAACTTGGTGGAAGCATGTAGGTTGCAACCACAACCGCCGATAACTGGTCACCGGGTCAAAGGTCACTGAGGTCAAATAATTGCTTTTCGTTACTCCTTAGTCCTATTTTGGCCAAACTTGTTGGAAGCATATAGGTTGCGACCACAATCGCTGGTGGCGAGTCAACCTGTCAAAGGTCACGGTCACTGGGGTCAAAGGTCAAATATCTGTTTTTCTCTACTCCTTGGTCATATCTTGGCCAAAC
>JAOTQE010143179.1:0-11580 GCA_025631205.1 Nesometra sesokonis | reverse complement strand
ATGTTAGAGAAGATTTGAAAATATTATTTAAAGAAGACTTTGACTGTACACATTAAATATTTTTATATGTAAGGGGTTATATATGTTCTAAATGTGTTTGTTTTATTTGTATGAATAAGACTAGGTTTAAAAGTGTTAAATCATTATAAAAATATATAAGTTAACAAAAACGAAGTAAAAGATTGAAAGAAGAACAGGAAATAAATAATGGAGCGGCTCAAAAAGGTTTCCGAAAATAAATATAAAATATGTGTTTATACATCAAATCCTCAGAACTCCAATATACAAAAAAGTATTGTTTTTTTGTTTAATTTCTTTGAATAGCCTGTTATTCTTATTTCAGATTCGAACAAAGTTATAAGATTCGGGTATTTACAGTACACATTTACTAATTTGCATCTTTGCTATATGACATGATCAAGGCCGCCATATATAGAATTTCAAAACATTCGATATAACATTCTTTCTATGCACTATTAATTTAAATTTGCTTGATTAATAAATAATAATGGGTTTTCTTAGGCTCTCAATACTTTATTTTTGAGTAGAAGCATAAAACTTGTTATGTAAACTCACATCGATGATACGTAAATTTTAAGATATCGGGACATTTAAAATTTGACTTTTGACCTCAGACAAAGTTCAATTTCTCATAATTCAAAAACTCTACACCCTAGTAACTTGAAAATAATGGCAAATGATGCAGAATCACAACTTTCCTATTCAACTTTCAAATGATGCAGAATCACAACTTTTCTATTCAACTTTAATAGCAACATATACCCTAATAAGTTATTTGCAAATTACAATTTTAACCACATCAAGAACAAATTTTTAGTCTGGTAAAATGTAGTAATTAAATTTTGCTCAATTAATATTATTGCCTGCAGGAGTTTAAAATTATTTTACAGTGTCTGTGACTATTGAGAATACTTCATATGCTGCAAATTAAACATGTCAGTTAATACCTGCCAGCATTTCAAATCTCAAAGAGAAACCCAAGATCTCAGCACCAACTGCTGGTTGACAAAAGGGGAATCCTGCTCCCTAAAAAAAAACACAATGAACATAAATTGTCTTAGACCCTACATGCCATCTAAATAGGAAATTAGCATGCATTTTAACCATTGTATGTATTTGGCTACAGACTTTAGTCTCCTGAAGAGCGGAAAGCAGTGAAGGTATGACCTTTATCCCTGTTTCCTGTGGCCTGCTGCTGTTGTGGTGGCTGGGGGAATTTATTAGGAAAAGATTGTTACCACAATAACTAACATTCTACAAGTCTGAATGGTTTCAAACTGATTGCAAATTTTAACAAATGGACAGACCATAATAATTTAGATGTAATTATTATTATTAATTATTTAGATAGGTTACTCTTAGAAGACTTTCGAGTGTTTCTTATGACAAGTTGCCTGTTGCTGCAACACATTTAGATAGATTTAATTTTATGTGAAAATTATGGAATTATGTTTTTATTGAAAGTGTTTTGACCCTGATAATAATTATACAGTGGGGAGGTTGTGCTTTCTCAGAGTAGCATAAGTTAGTATTTATATTTTGAGAAGAACAAAGTAAAGTCTGTTCTAGATTTTTAACATTCTACCTTTTGTAGCTTGTTACAGTAAATCAGTGTTGTTAGGAAAGTGGCCTAAATCACTACAATTGCCGTGTATAATTAGAAAGAAACATACATTTGAGGGTTACCTAATATTAATTATTGTTATTTGGCACTTAGCAAGTACAAAGTTTACCGAATGAAGGTTTTGAATGTAGCATTCGCACAGCCAAGACATTCAATTAAAAATACCAACTCAAGCCAAATAAATTATTTTATTTTAATTTATTTTTTATATTATTTATAAATTATAGACAATAAGCAGCAATATTATTGAAAAAACAGTATCAATAAAACTTTAAGTCTTAAATAAAGTCATTTGGATTTCAACATAAAAGATAGGGATTTTTTTAGTGATGATTGAAAGAGATATACGATGTAGAATTGCGGATAACTAATGGAAGAGAATTAAAGAAGGAGGGGGAATTATAGCTAATTGACAGTTTAAACAATTCTAAGTGAGGTCTAGGAATAAGTAAACCACCCCTAGGAACCAGACAAGTGTTCATCCGGCCATTAGCAATGACTTTAGTAAGAGACTGACAAATAGTACTTGGGAGCAAGATTTTTGAGCGCCTAAAAAGCTTGACATCCGAGCTGGTGATGATAGCCGACGATTAGGGAGGCTGTTTTTTTTTTTTTGCGAAGTTATAAATAATCAAAGTGAGAACAATTAAAATGTATACGTTTTGAATAAACTGAATTTGAAAATTGTTTATCAATATACATTAACTTAGCAAGGTCATTTTAAATTGCAATTTTTAAACATTTTTATATCGTATATCTGAATTGTTAAGGTAGTATGAAAGTTGAATGTATAAACTGTATATTTTTGAAGTAAAATGAAATTTGAAAAAAAATGACAATTTTTAAATTTCTGCCTATGTCTCATTTGGTTTGGCTCTGGCCACATTTTAAGCTCTTTCTTAAAGGGATCCACGGTAATTCATTTGTTATGTTAATAAGTTATGTGCTCGCAGGGGGGGGGGGGGAGTGTACCCAGGATTTGGGAGTTGAGAGTTGGCTATGGATGCGACCTAATGAGCATAATTATGATGCCGCTAAGGGCTCTGCTCAACTGGAACTAGCCTGTCTCACAGGCCTTACGGTCGGGTTTATTCACTTTTATTGCTTGATTCCTTTTAAGGCACTATTGACATCCCATACTCACTTATTTTACTTTAGCCGTAACGGCTAAACTAAAATAAGTAAGTATGGGACGTCAATAGCGCCTTAAAAGGACTCAAGCAATAAAAGTGAATAAGCTCGACCGTAAGGCCTGTGAGACAGGCTAAAGTGGGACGTATTTTATAGCCAACGGCCATGTTTTTTTTGGATTATAATTAAACAAGCAAGAAAAAAATATTTTGTCGATTTAGGTAGTTTACTGGGTTTCTTTCCGTTCGTCATTCAGTGTAAGACAGTTAAGAAAAGTGAACTTCTTTTGTTTATTTTTTTGGGGGGGGGAGGGGGTTCGGTCGTACCCACCACCTTGCGCCCCTCTCACTCCCCAGGTAAGGCCTGGATAGGTCGGTTTATTTTGTTGTTCTCCTTGCCTTTGAAAAAAGCTGAAGACGCATCACAGTAGAATGATTTTTTTATGCAGTATGTAACGTGTATAATGTTCTGAATATGCCAATGTCAAAAAATCAAGGAACTTTTTTTACAGGTAGCGTTTACCGACTTTGTAGTCATTATTAAAAAGAAGACATCCTTTTAATGTTAAGCCTAATTAATGTTTGGCCATGTCTAGTTTAGACAAGGGTTTGATGAATATTGTAGATGTTCTACGTATGCATTACACTAAATTAAATAGTCATTAACTACGATAAAAAACGCATCTTGAATTTGCATAGTATTTAACGTGATGTTATAGTATACCGGTATTGCTCTAGACTACATATTAAATTCTGTTAAATTAACCGCGTAATTTAACGTTATCATCTCTGGAAACCGCTGATAGGAATTCGGAGATTTGTTTTATTGACTTGCACTGTTACGAAGATGAAGCTACTTTAAATCAGCCCTTTGGATTGAATCAGAAAAAAAAAGACCTCTACAATATGTAGAACCTTGCTTTGGTTCTGCGCATCGGTTATATAATGGGTAACAAATCCACATACATCGTCTTTGTGTGACTTTATTTATTCTCAATGAACAGTGCGGAATATAATAAATGGTTAAAGTAGTCAATATAATTTTATTACAAAGATAATTACAATGAGCAAAACTTCTGTAATGTAATTTATTGCAACGTTACACATTTTAACCATATTTTAAGTGTTACAACTTGACTAAATACACAAATTTTACTCGTGTGAAAAGCATTTATTTTTCTCATACAGTTAAGGCAGAGAGTTTCGTGATTGTATTTCTGACCCTTAATAAAAAATGTGAATTTTTTAAAGTTGAAAATCAATCGATGCATAAATTGGTAAGTCAGAGCGAATTGCCCTTTTTCGGGTATCAAAGGTGTAAATTATCCAAATTTTAAGAAATCCTACCACAGACCAAATGTGAGGTCTCACCACAAAATGAGTCGCATCGTAAGGGAGATAAAATTGAGATAATCACCAAAATAGGTATGAAGTCAAATTTTTGAGAAATTTAGTTTTAATCAATTATGAGTGCTATGGTACTATGGTCTGTTTTCATGCAGGAAAGTGTACTTTATGTAGATTTTCTGAGATTTATACTTATTTAATTGTTTATTTTTCGATTGCTTTATGTGCGATTTTCTCCAAACAATGTTTCTGTACATGAAACCTTCAAATGATCATATATTTGGGTCTGCTTATCCAATGAATAAGTGTAGATTACAGCTTATATCGTGCTCTATTAGACGGTACTAGTAACTTAATTTTGGATTTTCCTACCATGCGACTCATTTTGTGGTTAGACCTCACAAATAGCATGATGCTAAAATAATAATATCCTATAGGTTCACACCCAGAAACGAAATACAAATCAGAGAACGTTTCCTGTGAGCGTTCAGTACGCGGCGCTGAATTTGGCCATAGCGTAACCCATCGTGCCAACCCTGACCGCAGTGCCCAAGATTATGTAATTTCTGCGCATACGTTAGCATTTGCGATTCAACTACGATCAAGTTTGTTAAAAGAAACGCAACCACTAGCGTCACTTACTGTTTTGTTCTCGCAGTGTCCTTAATTTAATGGGAATTCAACAGGACTTCTGAATAATTTTACCACCGTATGATAACATAACAAAACATGCTAACAATAAAACAATATTGGAATACTTTATTGAGGCTTACGTATTACAGACGCACAATTGTCATAGTCTCTTTGTTTCTCTTAATTCATGCGTCCTACGTCCTACGCATCGTAGCACGTCTATTCTTATTCAATTCCATGAATGTCAAGTTTTATCGTCGAAGCAGGCCTACTTTAATTTTAAATGTTCACCGTATAATGTACACATTTTATGTTTATCTTAACCATTGGGGAAATGTCTTTACTGCTCAAGGCCTGATATGAAAACAATTAACAGATCTAACAGGCCTGTGTACTTCAGTGAGAAACTGCAGTTTTGGTGTTGTTACACGTTAGAAGACAGAGACTGAGCCTACAGAAGGAACCGAAAATCAAATCCATACACGGCAGAGCCAAGCAAAATGAGTCATAAGTCGGAAAATTGAAAATTGATTGTTTTATGTATTACTAACTACACATTATTATCTTTATCATGCCAAAAATCAGTTTCATACGATGTTTCTTTGTGAAGTTATGAACAATCGAAGTTCGAACATTTAAATAACCCGAAAGGTCCACTATTCAACTTCAAGTAAGAAAGTTAATGCATACTCCAAGCAATAAGATACACGCCATCGTGACAGGATTCAATATTTCGACGTAAATTGTGTCATCATCAGGAATTCCTGATGATGACATAATTTATGTCGAAATATTGAATCATGTCACAATGGCGTGTATCTCATTGCTTGGAGTATGCATTATACTGTCTTGAAGTTGATTAGGACCTTTCGGAAATAAAACTAAACCAGTCTCTATTGTAAATCTCATTTCCGACTTTCACACATAAACTAATTTAATATAACGCACTCTCTGACTAAGACGACGGTAAATACACATTTGATCTAAAAATTGAATATGATATCTCCTAATGATATTAAGTTATTTAATAAATTTACACTCATTTCCTTTTATTTAATCTGTCCCAAGAAAATGAAATAAGATGTACATAGTATTAACTCACAGAATTTTACATAAGGCTTAAAAATAGTTGTACAAAAGGTGACCAGAAATTTTTAAAAAATTAGTTGGCCCATTGTTATTGTAATAATATCCAGACTTATTTGGTTAAATACATAAAATTATCCAGAAAAATGCAAGAAATACACAAAATTATTAAAGATATTTATTTGCTACATAAGCCAGCAAGGATTATTATCCACCAAAAATACAATGTAATAAAACTATAATTCAAATGTATAAACTACAAGGTTTATATCAACATAAGCCATAACAATTTTAATATCAGAAGGGGTATATAGGGCAAGATCAAGGGAGCAGTTGTAATTATTACTGGTATTTCTTTATTCAAAAAGCATTCAAAACATTAGTTCACGAAATATGGCAGTAATAAGACTATGAGTCCCAAACTGAATTACATTTTATGATTACAAAATTTAAAAATTATTAAAATACAGGTATTGTCAATCATAAAAAAAGAACATGTTAAAAAGACATAAAAGAGGCACTATAACAGCAGACCACGACATGCTAGGGAAGCTTTTAATTGACACAGCAAAATATTTCTTAGATATTGAGTACAATGTACAGTAAGCATAATATTACTCTGGTACCCCTCAAAAATTTAATTCGTTGATCACGTTAACAAGATACGGTAACAGTATTTAAATAAAATGATAACGAATTTAGAAATAATTTAAATTACCTGTTTTTGCATAACCCAAAAGCAGCAACTCTGAGAGCCATTATCAAAATAATAATAATAATTATAGATTTATTGTGAATAAATTAAATACATAAAACATTGTCAACAAAAACAAAATAACAAAAGGTTTCAAAATAACTAAAACATTGTAAAAATAAAACAGCAAAATTGGGAAAATGCTTAAATTATAAAAAAAAAAAACAGTTTCATGCAAGAAAATATGTCCGATGTTGAATCGGCAGCCTGCAAACATTTCCCCATACGAGAATTCCATACTAGCTTTAACGTAACCCCAAGCAAGCAGAAAGATCTTTGCATGTACTATTATCCTATTTGCACTAAATTTTACATTTTTGGTCACTTTTTCGAATCCTAGTCTCCTGTTGCAGGGCTCGCAGAAGGCAACCAACAATTTACATCAGGCAACCAAAATTTATTAGGTGTCCCGACAGGCAACCAGATCTTGGCCCATGCTAACCAATCGTCAAGTCACCATTGGCCCCAGTAAAAAAATGTTAAGAACTTTGGAAAAAGCCTCTTAGAGGCCTAGCGAAAAGATAAAACATTACAACAGTCAATTACAACTAAACTTTTTTATAAATTGGAGAAGAAATAAAAAACTGTAAGGGCAACCATATTTTTAACCTTGGTTAACCGAAGGACAACCAAATACTTCAAAATTCTGCAAGGACTGTGTTGACACTTAAGGTACCCTGTGTTGACACTTAAGTTATACACAGAGGGCAGTAGTTACTCTGTGGTTATCAAGAGTGTTTTCATTACTTTAATACTACTTTTTATAAGATAGGAGCCGCCCAAGTCCGGGATGACCGAAATACAACTGGTGCTGACCAGGGTTACTTTCTGAGTCCTGGTTGGAGACGAGGGCGTATCCCATACTGCGGTTTGGGTTATAGTTTTTTTTTTATTGTTTTTTATAGTTTTCTTTATATAGTTTTTTTTCTCCATAAACAGTTTGGGGTTTTTTTCGCGTCATACTATTAACATGATCTTTATATCCCAGGACCATTTAGAAAACAATGTGTTTGCTTCGGTTTATAAAACTGAAATGTTATCCTGGTTAAATAAGTTTAAATAAATACGTGTGAAAGAAATATTCTGAGTGTTTATAGCTAATGTGAATGGAACCTGATCCCTAGTAACAATACGGGGGTTCAGTGAGTGGGGAAAATTCTGAAGTAAATAATTTTGAGTTGAATAAATGTGTAGAGTGGAAACAAAGGCTCAATAACTCAAAAGAATGTCCACTGAAAAATTTCCTCCATACAAGAAAATATTTTATCATGCTTTCACAAGGACCTAATAACTTGAAACTTAATTACAATATGCTAATACTTAATTTTTCATTTAAATTTTTCTACAGCCTTCCCAGGACCACTAAAAAAAGTGTATTACTGAAATACTATCATGGATAAAAAGGTAATAAACATTTGTTTTAATTGTAAAAAATATAAAATGCAAATTATGTTTTCTAAGAAAGGTAAAACAATTGAAAATTAGAAATAATAAAAATATAAAATTTCAATAATCCTACATGAATAGAATACTTCAGTAAAAAGAATTTTAAAAAATATTTGAAAACGAGGCAAAAATAAATGAAGGAACAATGGAAAAATAAAATTACATATTTATGAAGTAAATTGTAAACTGAATACTGTAAATTTAGTTTTTATTAATTACTATATTTAGGAAACAAGTTTAAATAATGAAATAAAACTCATGTTAAACAAGATTTCAGCAATTACACGCAAAAAACAAAAATAAATTAATAAAACTTAAAAAATACAAAACAAAATAAAAATGTGTAAAGACAAACTATTTAAGTTAAAAACTCATATTATAAATTAAAAAGTTGAAATCTGGTTTATTCTCTCTATTGTCAATAAATACAGCAAAACAAAGTGTTTTTATTTATAAATAAACAGATTTAAATGTAAATTTATATAATGAATATTTATGAGCACATATGCAGGCTTGCTGAATAAAATCATTCGTATCAATGTGCATCACATACAGTGCATCATGCAGTGTAGTGCAAACAAAAGTTAAATAAAATTAAAATATTCACACCAATTTCAAACTATAGGGGGCACTGTTCACTTTTTCCATGTGTTCAAAAAATATGATGGAGCTTTTATTTCAACACAATTTTTGTTCAGTAGACAAATTAGTAAAGATGGCGTTTAAAAAACATTAGATAATCAGTCTGAATCATATTGTACAGTAATGGAAATTCTTATTTGTCTAATGAAATGATGAGTTCGCCATTGTAAATTTAATATTTTGTGAATCTGTATTAAAAGATTTCTACCTCAAAAAGAAGTCCATACTATCTCAAAAAGAAACACATTGCCTTCTATTCTAGATAGCTTCTTTTCAAGACCACTTTTCCAAGACTACCTTTAGAAGCTGAAGAGGGGTTTTTTAGAAGGCCTTTTTAAAATTAAACCCACTGGGCTTCTTTAAAAGATTGAAAATGCAATGTCACTTTAAAATGACCAAGAAGTCATAACCATTAATTTTGAAATTAACTTTCTCATATTAAAGTAACATCAAGGTTAAACAATTGAGAATTTGAAATCAGAATTGAAACTAGTGTATTTAAAAATTGTTTATTAAGATAGATTTCACACTAAAAAACTTTAAAATATTATAGAGCTAGCCTTTTAATTGATTTTTGCTCATTTTTAGCATTATAAATGTTTCAAAATTAGGGGTAAATATTTTGTTAATATTCCAATTTTGAGTACAATGATCATAATATATATTGCTTCAAAATAAGAAAGTTATTTTCAAAATAATTTTTTTTTGGTCACTTTTCAGGTGATAAATACATCTTTAATGTTGATGTTGATCATATGAAATCACCATGGAAGAACTGTGCAATGCAAGTACTACATTTTGGTTCCCAATAAAAAGTGCAAAACAAGTAAAAAAAAAATAACTTAATTCCGTGCAATATGAAATCAACACAAACCTCTGCATGTTCTTTCTGTGACTGCTTACTCTAAAGACCAAGTGTAAATGACAAAAGGAGAAAAGTAAACAAACAGTAACAAGAAAAGGAGTGTAAGATGGGAAGAGAAAGAGATGAAAGTAATATTCTATTCAGACTACTAGAATTGCATAATGGTGCAATTGTGATCCGAAATCATGTGTAAAATCAGGTGTAACAATCTAATATTGTTCATCATTTCATGATTTAAAAAAAATCTAACAGCAAGTTTCATGCCACTTACAGGATGAGATCTATGCCATGCTTTCTAAACCAAGTCTCATAAGGCTTAGGGAGTGGTGCTGTTAATTCGTGAGAAAAAAACTTGGTGAGCAGATAGGCTCAAACCGAGCATCCTAACCACCAAGCTACAGTGCCACTTCATATCAAATTGTAACCAAATTCTGATTTGTTGAAGTCAAAACATAGCAGGACATCCTCTAATATTGAGCCTTATAAGCTTATGTCTTTTGTGGCTAAATGCCGTCAAGTTTCTCAATTGTGTGTGAATAGGCGTATTCAAATGTGGATTACAAAAGATTACACCTCAACCAATTGCAATAAAACTCCAAGTCTGAATAGAGTATAAGAATCCACCACATGCAGTTTATAAACAAGTAATGTGACAATTGTCATGTAAGTTTTGAACTTTTTAAACATATTTCAAAGTGACCTTTCATGCACATTTATTTCTATGTAGGCATAGTAATTTTATTTAGATCTATTCATCTGAACTTTGGAATAGGAAAGCCAGGATTACCGAGAAAGAAGTGCATAACTAGGTATATAGACATCTAAACATGCACTTTAGAAGAATGTTGAGAGTTGATGATGATGATGATTATGATGACAATGATGATGATGATGATGGTGATGAATTTATAATGATGAGGATGTACTTATGATGATGATGATGATGATGATAATGATGATGATGATGTTGATAATGATGTTGATAATGATGATGATATTGCTGTTTATGGTGACGAAGACAATGATGATGATAATGGTGGTGATGATGTTATGACGACAAACATGATTGTTTATACAGATGATGGTTGTGTTGCTGATGATGACATTGATGACAATAATGATATTGATGATAACAATGACAGTGGTAAAAAAGTGGCACTGATTATGTCACTGTACTAAGATATAATGATGAAAATTTCCAAATTGTACGCAAAAAATACATATAAAAAATTAGACTTACCGAGAGCTCTGAGTTAAGAATATCTGAGAACATAGTATGGAATTCTTTAGGATTGCTTAGTTTAAGATCTTTACAATGTGCTAGGTATGTATCAATATCTTTTAGGCCCTTATCTACTCCTTCCTTAGTCTGGCATGTATCGATGTCTTGGGAGGCCAGCACTTCCATTCCTTGTGAGCACCATACCTGGGCCTAGAAAATATGTAAATGATAAATTTTGATTACAATTTGAGGTTATGAAAACTCCTATGTAGACAAAGATAATTTCTTTTAAATATGAAATAGTGTAAAATTGCAGTTTGCTGTTCTTTCCACAAACAGAAAGTATAATGCATACTCCAAGCAATGAGATATTATTTATTATTTATGTTGAAGTATTGAATTCTGTCACGATGGCATGTATCTCATTGCTTGGAGTATGCATTATACTTTCTTATTTGAAGTTGATTAGTGGACCTTTTAGATTTCCACAAAAAGCTTCTTTAGGAGATGATTAAACAGGCATACCTAGTATGTTTTCTACCAAGTTACAAGGCCACTGTTAATCTAAATACACTTTTCTACATTTAAAGTAAGAAGTACACTTGTTGTTTACTGCCCAAATACCACTTCGGAAACTAAAAGTTGTATGGCCGAGCGGTTAAGGCAGGGAACCGTGAGCCATAGCAATAACAACAGCATGGGTTCGCGGCCCGCTCGCACCATATTTCTGGTGGTGGAACAAGTCTTCTCGGATAAGGACTATAAACTGTAGGCCCAGTGTACACATACGGCTCATGTGCACTATAAAGA
>JAOTQE010143168.1:0-11580 GCA_025631205.1 Nesometra sesokonis | reverse complement strand
AGCCCCCCCCCCCTTTCACACACACACCCATTCGCAAATTCCTGGACACTTCACTTCCCCGATTTATAACCGCTAAATGCATATCTAGATCATCACAAGAAGTTTAAAATACAAGAAACTCAAATAGAAGAAACTCAACTGCAGACTTATTTAAGTTTGGTTAAACAAAAGTTTAATAAACTCGATGATTCTTGGATATCCGTTTATATGCATCTGGCGTTTGTTGGTGGTTCGTTAGGGTCTACGAACAAGACTCGTCCTTCTATTATTCTCTCAATGATTCAAATTTATGTACCGGGCCCATTTCTTACCGGCAAATCCATGATCCTGCACCAGTGTTGAATTCATGCAAATATCTGCTATGATGGAACCAATATCAAAGCCATGGGAATATCTGCTACGAGACCACTATAAAATCTATGCGTATCTGCTACGAGATCAATAAGCCAGAACTTCTGCAAGACCAAAATCCTTACGTCCTGCTACAGCCTAAGTTGATTACATATATCCTTGTGATCTTACAGGAGCAGTTGTCAAATAATAAAATCCAAGTTTTTAAAGAATCGACCAAGTATTTAAAAAAATGTCCATAATACACATACGTCTACGATACATATCTTCTACAAGACCAGTTTAATTTTAATAAAATTCATCTGTTATTTTGGCAAGTTTCTAAATAATAAATTCTGTATCAGGTTCATTTCAAAACAGCGTACATGTTACAGGACCAAGGCGCATCCTGAACTGCTTCTATTAAAATTCAAACATCATTTGTTACGATCAGTTTTTTTAGCCGGCTTCGTGTCTTATAACGCATTATGCTATCTTTAACGCGCTTTTTATAGTCTTTGCTGAACGCTGTTCATTGCGTTGTTTTTGTCGACTGTTGTAACGTGACCACCGTTGCATTGCTCATTTGCATATTCACATGTGTCATCTCCATAATTACCGTAATGGGCAGTTCCTTTATATTTTCTTGGTCTTTAAGTCGCGATATTTTGAATTATTTACCTGGTAGTTTTTTTTTATATATATATATTTTTTTAGTTTTCGAGTTGATGCGTGTTTTGTTGTTAGCAGCCTCCTGCCTACATTTTTTAGGAGTACGTGCGTCAAATTTGCACAGAACATTTCTGACATTAAGATGAAGATGGCTGTTGATTTTGGCGATGACTCGAAATAGGGTGTAAACGTAAAAGCTATAAAAAACGAAAACAATCAACACTTAATATATCCAAAACTAACGGTCAGATTGTGCTGCAACTTTGTAGAAAGCTCAAGGAAAGTAAAAAAGAGCAAGTGGTTCCGCGAGTTAAAGACGTCCCGATGTCAGATTTTGGCGTGAGGGAAATTTAAGGTTCTAAGGTTCCAGACCTCATATTTCTTCAAACTAGTATAAGACCTTATCTCAACGAAACTTCGTTAAGTTGTTAATTATGGTCCGTGGACAAAGTGAGTAAATTTTGGTAAACTTCAGAAGTAGCGGTTGCATACGAGAACCACATAAATACGTCCCAACCGAGATATCGGAAGGTAATGGACGTTGCCAAATGAAAATTTTTGAAAACTTTTTTGGAACAATTTGAAGTATAAAGAGGAAGGGTCCCAGACAAATTGATATATCCCCATTTTTCTTTAACATTCAAAGAACAAATATGGAATCTCTGTAATAATTTGAGCTAGAGCGTGGTTATGAGGACCATTTAAAGTGAAGACGTTTGTAAATCATATTTAATGTACTGTATTGTTTTGGATGAAATATAAATAAATAAATATGCATAGTATTTGAAGATTTTGTTTTATTTATTGTGCGTATCAGTAAGCAGTATTTTTTTATTCTATAGTTATTTGTCTAAGTATCAAATGTATGTATTTTAATTTCAGGACCAGATTACTGGTACAGGGAATATCCCATCGCTAAAGAGGGCAAGAGGCAATCCCCGATCGACATCAGGACATCTGATGTACAGTATGATGCTACGCTAGGCCCTTTGAAGTTTGATTATGATCCCAAATCAATTCGAGATATCACCAATAACGGGCACACCTTCACTGTTGCTGTCAACCCAACAGACAAAAACGGTAAGATCACATCTGATGATGATGATGATGATGATGATAATCATCGCCATTGTCATCCTCATCACCATCATCATCATCATCATCTTCATCATCATCATCATTATCATCATCATCAACGAAGTTCTCATCACAATCACCATTCATCGTTTTCTTCATCATCATCATCATCATCATCATCATCATCACCAGGCCTATTAATATATTGTATGCTGTTAAAAGCAGATAAAATTTACAGCTTTAAATATCATTGTTTTATTATCAGATGTAACCGACGGACCATTGAAAGGAAAAAAATACGAATTGGCACAGTTCCATTGTCATTGGGGCAGCAAAGATGACAAAGGATCAGAACACACAGTCAATGGAGACCATTATCCTTCAGAAGTAAGTAATCAATATTTTTTTTGTTCCTATTTTACAAAATATGAATCCTTGCGATCGTCTATGTTTGTCAAGATTTTCTGGTGTAGGCCTATGCATGTTAGGTCGGGCACTCCAAACCGTCGCTATCTGGTGTGTGGTTGCCAGACGCGATGATAATCTTCTACTCGTCGGCCGACGTTTTTTTTTACTTATTCAACGGGGAAGTCACTAAAAAAAACCGTCGGCCGACGACTAGACGACTGTCATCGCGTTTGGAAACCACACACAAGGAGCGATGGGTTATTCGTGCGACCGTCGCACGACTGTCTGGTCCGGGTCAATCAAACACCACGTCACTGTCATTGTGCTAGCGGCTGGAGAGTTAAAATGCAAGTTAATAGCGCATTGTCTTTTGGATGAGACGTTAAGCCGTTGGTCCCGTGTACAATATGGCTCATGTGCACGTTTAAAAACGCAGTGGGATTGTCCCAATCACCACTAGAAGGACCCTGGAAATAAGTCCACTTCGTACTTTCGTGGGTTATACTTGGCATTTCACAACAATAATAATAACGTAATAATAATTCAAATTAAAAAAGACCTGAAGCAACGTCACCAGGGGCGGATCCAAGATTGCGATTTGGTGGTGGGGACGGGGAGGTGTAAGCTTAAATCCCGATTTTTTTCGGATCAATTTTAGTTGGGGCTTTCAACAGGCTTAAGCCCCACCTCCTCTCCCCTTCCCCCCCCCCGCAAAAAAATATCCACCGCTGCTCGTTGGTTCTGATATAACAGTCGAAATGTTCCATAACACGGCATGAGACTGAAATTATACATTATTTTTGGTATGGTACAATTTTTGGTTTTGATAGTCCATATTGTACAACATTTTTTCCAAATCAATTTTAGGGGGCTCTTAACAAGCTTAATCCTCACCCCTCCCCCCCCCCCCCCCCCCCCCCCCCCAAAAAAAAAAATATCCGCCACTGCTCACTGAGCATGGTTCTGATATACCAGTCAAAATGCTCGATAATACTTCATGGGATTGAGATTAAACATTAATTTTGGCTTGGTATGGTAAAATGTATTTTCTTATTACCTCCATAGCTTCACTTTGTTCACTGGAATACAAAATACAGCTCTTGTTCCGAGGCTCTCAATAAATCCGATGGCTTAGCAGTACTTGGCACCTTCATAAAGGTATAGTACCGTAATTACGATGATACACAGACAGACAGACAGATAAACAGACGTGGGACGAAGGGAACTCATTGCAATTCTTCTGTAGATGATTGTAATTATATTGTTTTATTCCATCAAAGAGAAAGACAACAATGTAACAGCAGGATGTTGAGTTTTGGGGGACTCAAGACTTCACTAGAGCGAACCTGCCTTGTATTGGCAGTTTAGTGATCCACCTAGCCCTACAGGAATGCCTACCTTAAATAGGTTGCACATTGGGTTACTGGATAATTTAGTGTGTCAATAAGAAATATGACGTAGATTGAGTATTTACTTATTTACATCTGCAAACATCCAAAATCTGCACGTATGTCAGGTATAATTGGCAATATTTTTGGGACAATCCGATATAAAGTGTTCAGCCGGCACTCACGGTCGACAATCGTAGAACGATCGCAAGACTAAACCGTCGCTCCCTATGTGCGTGGTTTCCAGACACGATGAGTGTCATCTACTCGTCGGCCGACGGTTTTTTAGTGATTTCCCTGTTAATTGACACAAAAAAACCGTCGACGAGTAGAAGACTCATCGCATCTGGCAACCACACACACACACACGGGGAGCGATGGTTTAGTCGTGCGACAGTCGTACGATCGTCGCACAACTCGGTGGGTGTCCGGCCTTAGGGAACGAGGGGATAATGGTCTGTTCCTTGATACACTTACACTATTTTCTAAAGACTCTTTGTCAGAGCCTTCGAAATGGTAGGGTTAAATCAAAATTAAATTGTCATATTATTTACTTATATTCATTTAGGCCAAGATTTTACACTATTTTTTTATTTAAAGGTCGGCAAGCCACATCCATATTGGGAGAAACTTTTACCATTTCTTAGCAAAGTTTTGCATAAGGTAAGAACTATTTACAGTATAATATCATAAGTAAATTTACGTAGGATATGCTGCATGGACGTAGGACTTTATCAGCTATGTTAAGATCGAGCTTGGTATGTCTGAGGTTTACAATTTGCTTACAATCTGTCTTTAAACGTGTAGGCCCAACAGAGGGGTGGGGATTGGGCTGACAAGTTTTCATTTGATAACACTTTCTAATATTCCACAATATGGTCATGTTCTTATATGTCAAGGCAATAAACATTGTTTTAACCATGTTTGAGTATGATGTTTTATCTGACCAGGGAACAGTTAAATTTCATCTGACGTATGCCTAATCAATTATTATTGAAACTACGATGGCATATCCAAATGTTTCAATAGCAGAGCTCCAAACTCTTCAGGATTAAACATGAAGTCTCCAGAAATTTAGCGCCCTCCTCCTTGGTTTTAGGAAATACCTAATTTTCTCCAGGAATTTGATTTTGTTCATGATTATCTCCAGGTTTTATAATTTAACAATATAAACAAAATGTATGCAGTATTTCTCACTTATTTGGCCACAAAGTGGTATTTTGAAGATTTGCTTGTCAATAATTGTACCAAATATACTATTAAACACACTTTCATTTGAAACAATCACAAGAATTGTTCAATATAATTTTAGATGCCCATAGTACTCCAAAACAGTTACGAATGCTGACATACAAAATCTCCAGTATTTCTGGTTTTCCAACTTGGGAGCTCTGCAATAATATCTCCTATGTTTAGCCTATTAGAGAGTTTAAACCTGAAGATAAATTGACATCGCCCTGCCTTGAACATTTTCAGTTAATCTTCTGTATGTTTTTTCTAAATGAAGGCATCAGACTCACAGTAACATTCATGACTTTGTACACGGAAACCGATTAGATTTAGATCGTTAGAGCGTTAGATTTTTGGAAATTAACTTATTATGTTGGATATCTGCAAACTAATTATTTGTTTTATTTCATTTTTTTAAGTTTGTTGCAATTTGCGAATCAATGTATAACTAATGGATATCAGATCTATTATTTAAAAGACAATATTTTCATGTTACCCTTTCTGATTTAGAACGAAAATGAAACAGATTAATATTAAATAACAATACTTTATAAATTATTGTTTCAATGTACACTGTTTTTTCTTTATCTCCTAGGACGATTCAGCTACAATCAGTCTTGAGGGAGGATTTCAGGCTGGAGAAATTCTTCCAAGTAAGTATGAGTACACCTACGGGGTTCATTTTTCAGAGTTTCGCGCAAGATATTCGATCTTTCCATCTACACTACCATTGGGTTGCTTCTGCTTAATAACGCCAAAGACAGGAACACTTTTTTAAGATCCAGTAAAATTTTTCCCAGATTCAATTTTCTTATTTTTTTCCAATGTCATGTTCTTGGTTTCTTGTTATATGTACTCAGCCAAGATAAAGAATTACTAACTGTATTAAATTAATGTGCCTGTACATTGTGCTGCATGTAAACGTCTGGTCTGAAGGGGAAATCGCCAGGGAAAGCTTGGATGAGTATTTGTGTCGTTGCCTGATGGAATGTCTAATTACATTACGTCTGATGACATTTATGGACTAGATGTTAAGTTGCCTTTTTAAAACAATACGTGATGAACTTCATTTTCCCTTTTTAAGTTCTCTTAAAAGAAAAACTCATTTCTCAGCCTTAGTTCCTAATTACTCTTTAATTTTTGAGCAGTGGCTGCCACCTTCTTAGGGTGTGTTCTTATAAAAAAAAGTTTATTTTTAAGGCAAATTTCCTTTGAAACGCAGCCTAAAAATAAGTATAATGCATAGGCTACTGCAAGCATTACGCCATCGTGACAGGATTCATTATTTTGACATAAATTTTGTAGTCATCAGGAATGATTCCTGATGATGACATAATTTATGTCGAAATATAATGTACCCCTCCCCTAAAACCCCCTGCTAATACCTCGTTTCGCTAGTGGTACAATACCACTGTATACCTACATACTTTTATTTTTAATTCGCCTAATTTTAGAAGGAAAATGGCAGTTTTCAGTTGAAAGTGAGATTTTTAGTGTTTTATCCTTCAAATTTTCATGTCTCTGCTCAGCTCTGTTTTATTTTAATAATTTGTTAATTTCCTATTTTTTTTGTTATAGAGAATACCAGAGATTACTACACATATGAAGGTTCTTTAACAACTCCACCACTCTACGAAAGCGTCACGTGGATTGTCTTCAAGGAACCTGTTGAGATATCTAAGGAACAGGTATGCACAACGTCTTTAGGGAGTTTTCGCAACTTCACGAAATACAAAAACGAAATCGGATACGTCATAAGTTGTTGTAACGTTCGAGATAACACCTTGAATATTTTTCAAAGTTGGTCAGTATTTTATGACGATCATCAGCAATTCGTAGGTAGAGAATGTTATATATTGTTGAACACATTTAGCTGAAAATGTGACGTATCCGTTTTACGTAATTGTATTTAATTGTATTTCGCAAAGTTGCGAAACCTCACTATTATCACCGTTTGCAATTACGACACGACATTGATTTATTATTTTTAAAAAAATACAGTTCCACGGAAGCGCCTACTAGGCAAAAATCATGCAAGGTTTGAATGCGCAATGTACGAAATTGCTGAGTCAATTGCGCCACTAAACTTGATTAGACATTTGGAATTCATCAATGAACAGATGAAAATTTAATTCGAAATTCAAACACATTAATGATTGTTTAACAGTTTTTAATCTTCATAATACATAAATAAAAACACCGTTATGTTCTTGTTTTTTAGCTGGATAGATTCCGAGCCCTGATGAGCACAAAAGCCAATGAGAGTACACAACACCATATGTCAGATAACTTCAGACCAACGATGCAACTCCACGAACGAACCGTCTATTCTAGCTTCAAGCAGTAAAAAAGGCAAATACAGCCGGATCGGTGCAAACATTCTCCACAACCGCGTCCAGCTTCAAATAAAACTGAAAAACAGGGATAATACTCAACTAGTCACTGTTTGTTGAACTAATAATACTGTCTTTGGACGGAAACGTATAAGAATTTGAAATCTTCTAAGATGGGATCAAAGGGAGGTTTATGTTGGCAGGCATGTAAAGGCAACTACTGCCTGGCAACTGAGAGTAAACAACTGGAAGCAAGTCTGGAAACTGGAAACTACCTTGCCATATATCTTGACTAGCAACATCTGCAACTTTGCACTACTTAAATTTCGAGAAACTACAAACACATTTCTGAAAACAAGATCTCAAGATTAACATTGGAATCGGAAAACTGGAATTGCTTCCAGTTTTAAAACAACAACTGTAAACAATTTATCTGTTTGCAGAAACTACAACTGGCAGTGTCTCGTGAAAAAAAAAACTTTGGAATCAGAAACAACTGGTATTGTTTCCAGTTTTAAAACAACTGAAAACAATTTATCTGGTTGCAAAATTGCAACTTGCAGCCTCTCGTGAAAAAAAAAATCTGGAATCAGAACCAACTGGTATTGTTTCCAGTTGTTTAAACAACTGAAAATGTCCAGTTGATTCCGGGCAGCTGAAATCATCTGACAGTTTCCTTTAAATGCTGTTTTTTTGCTTTTAGGTTGTTGCATTTTGTTTCAAGATAAACCTTCCTTTTTAAATAACGTTCACGTTTTCATTTGTTAGATAATAATGATAATTAATGACGTCTGTTAATTGATTTTGGGTAGGTAATATAATAATTATTGGCGTATGTTAATTATTTTGGTTATTGTGCTACCGGTATTCTACGTTAACTTTAAATAATTTAAAGTCGAATATCTAATTTCTGATGAAGAAATCTCATGTTTCAAAAATGGATATTAATCGCTAATTACCAATAGATAAATTATTAAATGCATACCATTATATTTGTGTACTCTTCCTCTCGCAGACTTTTAAAGCCCACTATATTCAAGACCAAATATGGCAGTCGATCTTGTTCTATCACTGCTTTGTTACTCTAAGGAACCAGCTTTCAATGTCCGCAGGGTCTGGGAGACGTCCTTCAAGAATTGTTTTAAGAAACATTTCTATAAACGGCAATCATTTTTATGTTTTTATTGTTGTATCCAGAATAGTATATTTATAGTGCGATCTATTAAGAATGTTTATATTATTATTAAATATAAATAATATAATAAAAGTAACGTATATAATTGTTATATTATTTGATTTCTAAATTATAATATTTATTTTTCCAATCTAGTCTATACATCTATAGAAAGTCGTTAACAATAAATATGATAATATATGCCCTTATCTTATTTGTCATTGTTTAGAACCATGATTATTCTCGGGCCTACTGTATATGGACTTGTAGGTTTAAACCAATACAGTATAAAGTTTAGCGAATGTCGCTCTCTATTAAATCAAGAATATATGTAGGTTTCAATCTTACAAGTTTATAGATAAATTAAGTCAAATATATATTTTTATTATACAATATATTATGCCTAATATTCTTCTAAAGCATTCAGACAATGTTCGTGCAGTCTACACTATTAAAACAATGGTCAATATCTTTGATTATTTAGTCACGATGCTTCTACAAAGTCATGGTTATACTGTTGTTAACAGTGTAAAAATGTTCTAAAGCCCGGGGCACACATGACGGATAATGCTTAAAAAATGACCATTGTGGAACTTTGCTCGCATCGCAGTGTGCGTAAATTGTCTCGCGTAACACTGAGACGCACACTGCGAGAAAAGTGACTAACATTCATCTGGTGTGAGCCGGGCTTAATCGGTTTTATGAGTACACTTACGAAAAGCATGCAATAGCCGCTGTTAGGCTTATATTTTATTATATATTATATTATAAATAGGAGATTAATTATGTTACCTTATCTGTACTTACAAGTTTCCAGACATTTTCAAATGCAATAAATTAAGAGGGAATGAGTAAGTTGACTTTGTTTATATTTTTCTTGCATCAAGCATGCAGATCGTAAATATATACCGGTACCTTATAAATACTATGAATTTATGCAGGCAGTAAGGTAATTTTAAACTAGAAATAACGACTGAGTTTAATGCTTAATACATTGAACTCTATGTAAGCATTACCAATTTTTACTGTCGATCTAATTATCATAAATTCAGTTTTTAAAACGTTCAGGCTTAATTAATTTTTTCAAGCTTAATTTGCGTTTTGCATCTCTGTAACAACTGCGCTGATTAGATGGTAAGACCAACAGGCTTTTGATTGAGTGGCCTTTATGGAAGTGTCCGTTTACGAGAGGTTTCCCCACAGGGATGTTCAACTGTGTTTGAAGTGCCCATAGATTTATTATTTAGGGCTAGATGGTGAAATTCCACAGAATACATAGCATCAAAGTGCAGTTCCATGTAATCACTACTGTTCCGGAATCCAACCAATCAAATCGTTCTAACGCTGTTGCTATGTCGAAATTGCGCACGCGCAATCTTATTTAACTTCCATGTTTTTGACGTAGCCTGACGAAATCAAATAGTAGGCGCCTACATGGGACTAGAATTGTACAGTGTTAAATTCACTATCTAGCCGTAAATAATAAATCTATGGAAGTGACTCAAGTATCCTGACGCTGGTGGCGCTGTTCGAACTATATTAAAATATAAGTCTCAAAACCATAAAATATGGATTTATTTTTGTATAACTGTATTGAAAGTTGGTAACTTTTAACTATTTTTATTTAGTTAGTCCACGAGAAGACTATTCAAAACCTTAAAAATTGACAAGGTGTGGGTCAGGACTTTTAGTTTAAATCTTTGCTATACCTGAAACCATAACCAGGTGGAATAACTTGATCTTTAATACCACAGTAGCCGAGTACGGAGCACCTGTATTTTTAGCAAAAAAATGGTACTTCCGGTGAATTATTTTGAAATATTTTGGCGTATAATTACATGTCATGTTTGTGCCTTTTATCGTTAATTTACAGTATATATCAAACAAAAAGGAATAAGGCTCTTTCTCCTCTGCATGAGTAAACAAAATTGTTTATGTGCTATCATTCACTGCAGATATCAGGCGTTAGGAAAACATCTATCAGCTCCTTGGATAAAAAGAGTCATTAACGCGTCTGGCAAATAACGTAATTAGTGCAGGGTTGAAAGCCACCAAATTTGCTTAAAATATGGTTCAGATAAAAATAACAAAAATAAAATATTTATAACAATAAACATAAAATATTTGTCAGTTCTTCCCACTTTTGTTTGCTTATGGTAAAAACGAGGGTTGCTTTTTTAATTAATTCTTCATTTTGAGATCACCTTAAACAGTTATAAGTAAAATTGTTTCACTTTCATTCACAATTTGGATTAATTTGTTATAACACAGTAAAAATCTAATTTTGCATACTTCACATAAATGGATAGGTGGGGAAACCTTAGTTAAATGTACAGTGCAGTGCACCAACATGTTGGACAAAAGTATCGTCAGGTTTCCGGACTCAGATGCACCAGGTACCAACAGAGGGCGCTATTATAGTATCGTTATTGATGGCAACCACGAGTGGCATGCCATCTGTGCGGCTGCAGTGTGATTTTAGTAAATTTGAGCCCTCGTAATAAAAACCTCAGTTTCTGTAAAATCAGGATACTTGATGTATTCATCCTGAGGAAATCGGTCATTTAGGCCTACACATTAATACCAGAGCAATAGGCCTACAACATATAAGGATAAATAAATCCGTTCCATCGAGGTTAATAAAGTTTTGGGATTTTTTGCAATGCATACGGTGAAAACGAGCAATCAGAATCGAAACTAGGGAAAGGGAAGGATTTAGGAGAAGGGGGCTTAAGAGGCTTAGGTAGATAACTTCATTCCTATGATAGGTGAGGCTTAAGTTCAAAATTTGTCGAAAGATAATTTATATTTGTAACGCGGCCACCATATCTGCCGAACCAGGTCCGCCTCCAACTCACCATGTTCGATGCCACAATCCTGTAACTGTAACTCAACTGATTTTACCCGTTCAATGCAGTGGTGGCGCGAGGGGGGGGGGTGGGGCGGGAGGCCAGGCCCCCCCCCCCCC
>JAOTQE010143157.1:0-11580 GCA_025631205.1 Nesometra sesokonis | reverse complement strand
TAAGTAGATTTATAGATATATTTTTAGCTCAGGGGCAGATTTAAGGGGGGGGGGGGAGGGGCAGACCGGCCCGGTTTATTTACATTATCTCAAAGCGAAAATATTCAGCAATCATAAGACAAGAATTGATCCCTTTCACGCCCCTGACGCCACATCCGGACATCTAAAGACCAACATTGAGCCGTTTGTGTACACTGGGCCTACGGTTTATATTTCTTATCCGATAAGATGTTTCACCATCAGAACCATGGTGAGAGCGGTCCCTGAACACATGTTGTCCAGGGCCGTAGCCAGCATAAGGCTGACGAGGCGATTGCCTCTTCTGAAATTTTCAACATGTTTTTTTTCTGAAACATAATTATTTATAATATATATTGGCCGTACGCCCCGCATGGACCCCACTGTTTGTTTTTTTTTTTTTCAATTCTGGCTATGGACCTGGTGTTGGTTTTTTCTATGGTTCACGGTTCCCTTCTTTAACCGCCCGACCATACAACTCACACAAGTAGTAAGTATTACTATTATTGCTTCTATTCTCATTAAATTCATTTGTTTCAAGAAACGAGATTGATAATCTTTGACACGGATATTCATTCATTATAATAGTCATGGATCATTCGTGTTTCACTTCATATATATTGCCATGTTTGATTTTTCACTTTAATGTATTCAAGGACACTACGAGGGATGATTTCCAATTTGTTCAATTTGTAGTGCGTTTTCAATGGTTTGGTGGTGTTTTTTCAAAATGGTTGACTAAGGCATAAAGGCATATATCTTGGTAAATTCTAAACAACGCAATTTCGATTGTTTTGAATTCACTTTTATCGTATTTTGCTCTATATTACTTTTTCTTGAAATTAGTCTTATGTGCGAGAATTAAGTCTTCTTATACTTGAGAAAAATCGACGCAAGCAGTTTCCTAATGCGTGAGAAAAGAATACAGTAATGTCTTGAGACTTAAAATGGATGGCAATGTTTGAGAATCGAAACTAGGACAACTACCTCCCAAACAATCATCACCCCCTGGAAAACTACCCCTGGAAACTACTCCCTAGGACAACTACCCCCTAGGACAACCACCCTCTGGACAACTACCCCCGGACAACTACCCTCCTAGGACAACTACACCCTAGGACAATTACCCCCTGGAAAACTAACCCCTAGGACAACTAAACCCTCGACAATTATCCCACTAGGACCCTAACCCTAATCATAACCCTCACCCGCTGGTGAGTGGGGGTGTGGTGAGTAATCTAGAGGGTAGTTGTAATAGAGAGTAGTTGTCCTAGAGGCTAGTCGTCCTAGGGGGTAATTGTCCAGGGGGTAGTTTTCCTAGAGAGTAGTTGTCCTAGAGGGTAGTCACCCTAGGGGGTAATTGTCCAGGGGGTAGTTGTCCGGGGGATAGTTGTCTAGGGTAGTCGTCCTAGGGAGTAGTTGTCCAAGTGGTAGTTGCCCTGGGGAAGTTGTCCGAGAGGGTAGTCGTCCTAGGGGGTAAATGCTCAGGGGATAATTGTCCAGGGGGTAGTCGTTAGGGGGTCGTTGTCTGGAGGGTAGTTATCCGGATACGTGAAAGAATCACCTATTATGCGTGAGATTTTGCAGTTTGTACCGTAGTTTTAGTATCAATTTACAAAATACAGTACTCTTATAATAATTTTGTTATTCATAATTGTAATTTATGTTTAATGCAAACTATTGTCTTTAATTGCTGTCCTTAAAGGTCATGAGGTAATTATAATTGCAAGGATATCATAATAAAACAATATTATAATTTTTATTAGATTATACCTTGATAAAATGGTAGCAGAATTATTAGTCCGTATTGTAGTCAATTAATCATCCACAGAAAGCATATTCACATTTACAACTGCGCATGTGTGGCACCAAGGTCAAAGCCTACAACAAACTTTCAAGCATTTGCAACTATCGGTTTGTAGTAATCCATTTCATTATTTCAAATACGCATGTGCGTGACCAAGGCTAAAACATAAATTAATACAAAACCCTTGGCATTTGTGTATGTCGCTCGACTTCACCTTGGTAACGCACATGCGCTGTTGGTACAGTAAATGCTTATGTTTTTGTGTGCTTAGATTTTGTGTTTGGAAAAAAAAAGACATGCGCTGTTTGAACTACGTATAGGCTTGTAACAAATATTACGATGTAGGTGATAAATTTGGTTATTTATTCGGAAATAAAGAAAAAACATGTGTTTGTACATTCTAAGCAATATTGCTAATATACATTTCATGATTTCAGCATAACATATTCACAAACATTAAGCCGACCATAGCATAAATTTGGTTTTAACACCATGAACTTGTCGTTTGAGGATATGAATGCTGGGAATTGTGTTGTTTTGATGTCCAATTAAATACCCTAGTGTAGGCTACTGGTCCCCTGTCGTCAAAAGAAAAAGAGAGCTCAAGCACAAATCAGTACTTTCTGCATGACATAAAGGGACCCTTATGTGAGTAGGAACCCACATGAATGTGTAACACCTAGCTTCCTTCGCTTGGAGACTCGTCTCTATAAGGCGCTATTTAAATCGGTATACTTGCAGGCCTATTATTATATTATATGCCCTCCAACTTAACATTACCGTACTTGCTTACTTCTTTGAAGCCGAATTCACGAGACAATCGAGGCCGAATCTGAATTTGACAAGGAAAATTAATCTTTTATAAAGCGTTTTCTTCCCTATACTGTGCTTTTACCGTGTAAAACGCAAACACGCTGCCCACCCATACTTCGGCTGGATACTGTTATCTCATGAGTGGCGTTGTGGTTTGGTGTTAACTTGCTTGTCTTCAAATCCCAAACGTCTCAACGAACCTGGCCGAGTACCAGGTTCTTTCAAACGACTTACCAGACAGTTCTACCCCTAAGCATTATTATGAGACCAGCTTAAAAAGTATGACGTAGTTCTCCTATATATGGCGAGAAAACTGGCTTTTAGATGTGACACGAAATTAAAAAAAATCTATCGAGTAATCCGCATTCAAGCAAAAATGTCATATTCAAATACCTACACTACCCGCTGTTTATTTGGGCTCGAATTCATCGTCACCAAGAGCAACAGACCCAAACGAAGACAGATATCGAACATGGCTATTATATATCTTGACCTGTCAATTATACTCTTATGGAATATAATATTCGACATCTGTTGGGTAATAGTTTTTATTTTGATTAGCTGTATTTTTCTAGTTAAAGTTATTGATTTAGCGTTATTGTACAGCTGTATGGAACCTGTTCTATTCATCCAAAACCACACTTTAAAAGATGTAATCCCGGATAAGGACGATAAAATTATACATGTATACCCTGCGACTTGAGGTGTCACGACTACCCGTGGGTTGGGCGTGTGGTGTGTGATTGTTTCGAGTTTCCAACGATCGTATTGTGTTTGTTTAATCCCTAGATATATCTTTGCTTAAATTTACAAAAATGATAACGTATGTTTTGTCAATGGATTAAGGACAGAATGATGAATTAACTTCATTACAATACGTTATCACCGGTTTATCAATATAAATCTGTTATGAATCCCACATGTATCATGATACTCGACATAATTGTAGAAAAAACGTCTTATAATTATTTCTGTGTTTAGAACTGTAGTATATTTTAGAACATGGTCTGACTTATTCCTTGGGTGTTTATTCGTCACATATGGGTGATCAAGCATGCTACCTGAGTGATATTGCATTTGTATATAGCAAATGGATTACTCGATGTGGTGATTGTTTTCCATTTATATCGAGTCATTCTTCTGTTTACTTGACTAAAAGACAGCTATAATTATTCTATTGATGAATATTCCATAATTCAATCAAGTTGTACACATGAACAAAATTGAAACTGAAAGATCCACTAATTAACCCAAAGAAAATGAATGAGCACACGAGATGTTTGCGTTATTTAGAATGTGACTCTTGAACGCTGCTCTGTACAACCTCAACGGACACCCTCCCTCCCTGAAGGTTTCTATGGATGAAATTTCACGCTGTGCTGGCGGTCAGTGTCTTGGGTGCGGTCCGCTTTAGTGACCTGGATGGATTTTTGCGCTTCCTAGAGAAGTGTTCGGTCGCTCCCTTGTATGGTATAAAACAACAGTATTTCCAAGCACTAAAAATAAATACACGCCGTCCTGTCAGAATTCAACATTTCAACATTATGTCTTCCACAGAAATAAATTATTTGCTTCAATTACTTGTAACATTTACTTGCATTTATATATTTAATTATTACTGTACTTTTTACTTTAATAACTATTATGTCTGTATTTTTCAACTTAGAAGTATCCGTCGTCCCATGCAAATCATATTCGTTTTACAAACAGTAGAAAAGAAAAATTACCATGCAGTATGCGTATCATATTGGCTGCTTAATAAACTGCATTATTTTGAACAACATGAAATCCAATTCATGTATCGTATTTGATTCATATTGTTAGCAAATTTATCTAGGATAGGCTACTCAAACCCACAATCAGGGAAACTTATTAATAGCCATACTAGTTGGCCCCATTGCAGTCCCACATTCACATAAATTGCCTTTCTGACCAAGTTAGGCGTCGTAAGGTCAAATCAATGCATTCAATACTTATTCAATTGCTAAATAACACATGTAAAAAAAATACTTGTGCTAAAATGTAAATGAAATTTAAAAAAGCATTACACTACACATACGTTTAAGATAATGTGTCTTTCTAATAAAATAGCCTCACATAAAATTCAAACAAAATCCGAACTTGACGTTTCCGATTTACAAATGCGTTAATCGATCGTCGAGTTGAAGGGGGATCGATGCGAGTCAAGGCGGATTATGACATTTGATACTGTAGAGCATTATGCTATAATGGGTTGTGATGTCATATGCCAGCGAAACATTCGTCAATGAAAAGTTGTTACGTGCTCATAGAGAAAGGTGCGCGTAGGCACAAACTTTTGGCTCTCGTATTTTGTAATCACTGCACGTGCAAATTTTGCGGTTGTTTACGATTTTTTTTCTGTGCACACGGTTAACGTTTTTTTTCTTCTTGGTATCACTGACAATTTTGTCGCTGCTTCTGTAATTAAATCGTGAGGTTTCGCAAATTTTGCGGAATACCAGGGAACAGTAAAATCTAAATTTCACTGTTTCCTGGAAATACGATAACGAAAACGGATACGTCACACTTACATTTTTTTAAAATCTTCAAGGTGCTCAATACAAACGTTACAAGAATTGATCACGTATCCGTTTTCGCTTTCGTATTTTGTGAAAGTTTTAAAACCTTCTTATTAATGTTTTACAGTGCATTAAAAGAACCAGAAAAGAAAGCCTTTTACAGGAGCCATTAAAGAAGACAATGATTTTGTTTTTTTCGAGGTTCTCGAACCTTTTTCTGGCGTCTTGGCCAGTTTAAAGTATTGTTAGTGCGCCCTCTATATTGTCACACAAACTCGGGTTTCGTTTTCATCGGAGTTTCCGTACTTCTACCGTAAAAAGAAGTGGATAACTATTCTATTAAACGTCCATGACCAATTAAAATCTTACGCGTTCTCTAGTGTTTATTTGTATACAATATTTAACACAGTCTTGTATGACAATTTATTTCTTTTATTGATTTGTTTTCAAATTAAAAAAATGTATATACAGTATCAATCAAAATGAAGGCGCACAGTGGTTTATTATTCACATGATATATGGTGTTTTTGTCAATTTCCTTAAATTCGATGACCATAAACTTACTAGATCCGGCATATATATACAAATTATGTCCCTTAAAACAATTTAGGTTTTCAAAAATCTGCTTACTTGTCGATCAAAACGTAGTATATTATTAGAAATAATAAGAAATAGCATTCCGTGGACTGCATATTCACTACTAGTATTGGTTCAAGGTTTAATTTGTGAAAAGACAATCAAAGGGCACCCATTGCGTTCCATATCAGGTGGATTGTCATGCCTTTCTGATTTAACGACAAACCTCACTACACTAAAACCTCATCATCCACTAGAGGCGCATTTCATTAAACACTTAAAATTATACAGACTTGGGGCAAATCTAATTCACTACGAAAAGATTCTTCTAGATATCTTAAAATTGCACTAAACACAATGGCTCGTATTTCGAAAGTAGAATAACATTAGTCCAGTAATACATTAAAATTTAATCAAAGGCTAACTAAAAAATGGTATTTTTAAAAGTAACTAACTTTAGTCCAGACCTAAACCAGTCCAGGAACAACTAGTGCTGGTATTCTTTTGAGAATACCAGCGTATAGCATTACCACCATGTTATACACACTCTTTAGCATCAATTTAGAATGGTTATTCCCTTTTCTAAACACAGATAAAATACCGGTAAAACGCTGCAAATTAACGTCTTCCTCATACAGCCTTATTTTTTAACACGGCCTATGGTTATTAACCTGGACTTGTTATCCTTGTTGTTGGCTTGTTCTTAAAAAGAAAAATAGCTAAGGCTTCATCAGTACGGATCACACCAAAATTAGCATTTATGTGAAACATTTAAAACAATTCCACAATCGTACTGTGACAGCTTTTTTTTAACCAACAGCTAATTAGCCTGCACTATTTATGCATGATTCGCTATGCATAAAGTGTGAGATGGCCGAGTACTGTTGCTGTTACTAGTGAAATATAACAGAGATGTTCCTTTATATTAACGGCCTGCTATATTTTGGGTTTGTGGAAACAGCTATGGGACCGATAACAACCAGCCCAGGTAGTTCGTTTCGTAGAAAACCCTATACTGTTTTTTCACTTGTATATCTGCCAACTCTCACACATTATGCGTGAGTCTCACGCATCGGAGCCTTTTAGACGTCTCACGCAGAAATAATTTTTTTCTCACGCATGAGACCATATAGAGCAAAATACGGTAAAACTTTTGGGAGAAGCGGCCCAAAAATGGTTAGATGAGGTTTTTTTTTTGGTTTTTTTTTTTGTTTTTTTTTTTTTTGCTTGTCAGATTAAAATGGGGAAAATATGACCCAGTACTGGTGGCGGGGTTTGTATCTCGCATTTGAGCCAAAAAAAGTTGGCAGGTATACACTTGTGATCAGACGACGAAGCCGGTCCATGTATCACTTTCGTGCTTTGAATAGATTTAACTAGCCACTTACATCAGTTTTTCCATCGTTATATTTTGATTAATTCATACACTGAGATTAATATTTATCGTCGGGCGTCATACCATTGCCGCTGGTTTGATATATAATAATTTACGGCAATCCTTCTACAACCCCAAGCCGAAGCATTAGTTTAGGCCTTAGTTACTAATGTATTTCATCTAGTTATCAATGTATAAACCCCATATGACAAGAAAAAATCGATAATATATTATTTTATCCGCTACACTGACATATATACATTAGTACTGAGAGATTGGCATGTAAACGGCAGGTAAACTGGAAGAATGTTTTTGTCTCTTTTGTTGTTAATTACCACTTTTATTAATTCATTTTCTCTGCATCTTTTAATATACAATTATTCTCTTAATAAGATCTGGACTTAAATCCTTTTTATCCACCTTTGTTTCGTTAATTTTTATGTTTTCTTTTTTTGTAGTAGTTAGTTACTATCCTTGTAAAAGTGTAATTTACTTATAGCATATTACAACCTTTTATATATTTTTTTACCTATTTTCAATTACACTTTTAACATTACTTTCTCGTTTTGTTTTTTTTTTCTAAATAAATTTAACTATAAAAATAATAACATTTACAAATATAAAAATATAATAAAAATAAATGTTATTACAAAATTTCTGTTTAAAAAGGGAAAGAACCAACTATAACCATTGTCAAAAGGAAGAATGTTTGGTGAATTTAAACGATCATTTTATTTGGAATGTATAAAATGGTCAAATGTTTCTAATAAACATCGCTCAAGAGACTTCTGAATGACTTCGATCATTTCAGTATATTATATATTTCAAATATTTAACGTTTTCTTGTGATATTGACGTATACTAATTCTTACACTAATTTTAAGTATTTCACAGGTATTAGTGCATTACTTTGTTTATATAAAGAAACGTTTTGTTAATTTTACTCTCTTTGGTTACATCAAAATTATTGTATTTTTTCTTATTTTAAGAATTCAATTTCATAGTTGTTAATTGGTGTTTCGACAAAGCCATACGTAGTTCATTGTTATTTGTTGACAGTCGTTGCTACGTTTAACCTCTCGATGTTCTCTGTTAGAGGCTTTTTGACTACCAGCTCTAAAGTTCTCTATTTACTGTGCACATTTTACTCTGTCTCAGTATCTCCGTTCATACCATTATTCATGGCCTCAGGGGCGCAGCCAGGATGGAATGAAAGCGGGGTCAGCAGTGGTGGCGCCAGGATTTGCCCGACGGGGCGGGGAATGGTCCCAACTCGGGAGGTCCGGGTGGGCGTGGTTGCCGGTTTGGTTTTGATAAGCAAAAAAAACATCATTTCCTCGTTTTTTTTTATTGAAATAGATTATGCGAAGTTGAGTTTCAGTCTGCATTATTAACGATAGTTGGTTTACAGTTCATACTATACTATATTCTTCACATTATACCGTAACTTTTTTACTAGGAGAAATTTTTTTTCCTCAAAATTTTAGGGGGTCCTGACCAACCCCCCCCCCCCCGATCCCCCTCTGGCTGCTCCCCTTGGTCTACATCTTCCTGTAATTTTATACTAAATTGCGTTACTTTATCTGTGTATTATATGGACTATGTCTATTTGTTTTAATTATTAAAGTTAAAGGTATGTAACAGGTAGTTAACATTGCATACACCTGCATTATGCGTACATGCCTGCAGTCCCAGTTTATCCTCGCCTGTTTACAGTGGTCACACCTACATTGATGACGTCTCTATGTAATTATGTAGGCTACACTTAAAATGTTACCGTACTTTAAGTATAATATTCCATCCATATTCGAACATCAAGCTACTTAAACTATGAAGCTCATCGTTTGTTATATATTAATTTCTCAAAATATTTCTAAAGTGTACATTATACTCATAATGTAAATGTACAACTAGAACACATGACTTATGGTGGTTTCAATTGTCAGATAATTACGTTAATTCTCTTGACTTTCTCTTGGATTGGTAGAGTCCCATCATTTTGTGCTTATATTAGTACAGTCGTTAGGCCTTTAATGTATTCGGGGAAAGTTGTGTGCTTATGGGATTATTTTTAAACCGATCATAAGCTTTTTAATAATCGAAATAAAAGCATGGACTAATTTGCAATGAACACAATTTTGTGGTTAACTGTACTTCTTTAAACCATTACTGCACAACTAAACTAAACAACCTCAGGTGTCTGATTGATGGTCTGTTGGTCCGAAAGGTATATACGTAGGGTGACATGACCCGTGCACGGGTTGCATGACTTCTGAACTCTTACATACTTGGAGACATTACAGTGTGGCAGTGCCGAAGTCCATGGAGTTTCATTGGGTGCCGTGACAACCACCCCACCCCCACCCTACGGAATTAATGGCCGCTTCGAAAAATGAAGCTGAACTCTGCTCTAAGAGTGGCCGCTCACAAAGGAAAATTGACACTAACGTAAAAAAACGTAAAGCAAAAAGGTCGCCAAACGGGGCATTTTTTATTTGTCAAATCCAAATAGATTTTGGATTATCCAGTAGGCGGTACGGGCCACCGAATTTGGACCGTATGGATTCTGACAATCCCAAAGCGAACCCTGGATTCGCCCCTGGTGGAGCGTTATTTAAAGCCGTCAAAAAATCCAGGACATTAGAATTGAACGAGAAGCGTGTTAAAATCTAAGCCACATGATTTAATTATTTCACATGTAGAACACAAATGCAAAACATTTTGTGAAATGTATCACCATGGAGGTATAAATAAAACATAATATGTATGCAATTTGAAGTTAGCACTTTCTAGATGAGATACTATTATTCATTTTGACACTTTATATTATATATTTATTATCTAGATTGGGTGGATTACGTCATTGACAACATTTATGACGACAGCCGCCCATGATCACGTGATATCTATATATAGAATACAGTTTTAAACATGGTGTTACATACTATGATTGTAAATAATCCGATGGTGCAAGTAAAGCATAACGAGCAACTTATACACATTTAGAAATAATCTATACGGATGATTATGTGTCGCTTAGAGTCAATTATCGATTATTGCCTGCCAGACGAACTTGCATGAAAAATCAGACGATAATTTTGAGTTATGCTCTGATCAGGAGGCCGATGTTCTAAACGGATTTTCTAGCATATCATCTGGGTTCAATATGAGCGATGAACAACGCCTCAATGTGTGACGAATATTCATAAATAATGTTAGAACCATACACGATATTCCGCCACGAAAATGGAAATTTTTTTTAACCCCGCCTGATTTTTTCCATTTGTTATTACAATTCATACACACAAAATGGTAAAATTTCCGTGTGGAGTACCCGAACGCGCGCGACCCGGACATTGATCTTGAATTTGAGACAGTGTGAACACGACTGGAGTTAGCTTTAAAATTAACATAATTCCATGAGAACCACATTTAATCAAAATACAACATAACGTATAACCGTTAGAACTATGGTTTAATTTTGATGTTTAAATTCACCTACTTTTGTCATATGTATGCTTAGTTCTAGTTTTTTGGGCTACAATCGTCCCATTCAACTCTGTCCTATTTATGATGACGAACCATTTAACCCATTACGTCGTATTGCACCTAATAGTGCATTAGGAATTAGTAGTTCTAGGAATTTGCTTTACTTGACGAGGACGAACCACCACATCGTCCGGGACCTCTGGTTCATAGGTTAATTCGTTAACCTAAAAACAGCTGTTATCTTCATTAATTACTGATCATTAAGTTAATATTCACAGTAGGTAATTTGATAATCGTTCGAGAATTTTAAAATTATTATCAGTTTTACGATCACCTTTTGGTTCGACGATGACGTCATGTTTCGCCTAACGCAGACGATGATCTTTGTGCCTTGGTTGACAGCACGCAGTGACAACTGTTTATTAATGTTGATCAAAATATGATGAATGGGTAAGCCTTTACACACCTTTCCGGAAATTCGTCTGCCGTTGGAGGTGTGACGTCATTGCAGGAAATGATATTTTTGTATACGGGTTAACGCTGTGTTTATTGTACCGATGTCAAGAAACAGTAGAATAAATACAAAAGATCTTGTAATGTACATTATACCTCCCTGATAAGATCTTTCATAAATAGCCAAAAAATGTTGTTTTATTTAACACATTGCCAGTGATGAGCCTAGGAAATTAAATAACAGGTATGTCTAAAAAGTTTTTTCTTTACAGTCAACACTATTACAACTTTTGCCTAGACTTAAACCAACGACGGGTGTTATGCAAGTCTGCGTGTATAACTCTTTCTAGGATAAACAGCGATCTAAAAAATATGGTTTCCTGCAATGACGTCATACTTTAAGCGACAGTCGGGATTTCCGAAAAGGTGTATATTCATTCATTCTTTATTTCGGAAATATACATCCATATCATATAGAAAAAAAGAGAACAATAGATACAAATTATTTA